>CAJNOQ010003693.1:0-19413 GCA_905250885.1 Didymodactylos carnosus
TTTGTAAAACAGAATTTGCTTTTACTGATGATTTGGGCTTTTCATCGCTTGATAATGAGGAAGGAGAAGAAGAAGAGGAAGAAGAGGATGGAATTGGTAATTTTATTGTTTTTGAATAATCCTTGTTTTTAATATCCTCCACGCGTTTTTGACTTGATTGCAAAAAATCCGAACGTTTCGATATTAAAGATGACTGTAAAGATGGCAATGCTATTTGAGCTAAAATTAAAGTAGAGAATAGTTCATTCCGTTGAGCAAATACCTCTTTGTCCTGATAAACTAATACTTTGGAGCAATGATTTCAATTTTACCTACCTGGTGTCAGATTATCATGAACAAAGAATTCGACACCACCAATATGTGTTTCTGATTTCTTCTTACTATTTACCGATATACTCGATGACATAGAAGAAGAAGAAGGTGAACCATTGACTGGGAGAGATTTGGGTAATTCTAATTGTTCATTAACAGTAATAAAATAAGACCAATCATTTTCAGTATTATGTCGTATTGGTGAATGATCTAATGATTTTATTTCACTTTCATCGGATGCCAAGCCACCGCCCGCACTTAACTCATGTTTTTCAAACGATAATAATGATTCATTATTTTTATTTGTTTTTGTTTTATGTTTATGATGATGAGATGAATCACTTGACGTTGTTATTGATTGTCGGATAGTTTGTTGATGTTGGTGTTGGTGTTGTTGTGAGGATATTAACGGCGTAGAGGCACCATTCAGTCGATTTTCAATTAAATGAGGCGTTTGACGTTGTGAATAGTCAGCTTTGATTGGTGATAATGAGGGTGTTGTACACGCACTTGTTTTATCACTTAACGGAGATGAACAACATTTTTTCATTTGACCTGGTAATGAATTAACACTACTCATGTGGCTATTGCGTTGAACCGAAGAATTCTTTAAATGTTGACCATTTGAACTTAATGAACGATAACTGTTTGATGGTAGTGTTATTGAAGGTTCATCCATTATACCTTTCTCATCAAGATCGATCTAGAAATATAAAACTGATAGTAGATGGATGTTCAATTGATTTGTGCGTACTCACTTTTGGATAGATATCGATTGATAAGTGATTATTGTTGAGAAAATCGAATGTCGCTAATGAACCTGTTTCAAGAATGCTTTCCGACGATGTTGTTTTAACTTCTGTCATGGCTGAGGCTGAACAATTCTTTGAAAATTCTTTTATTACTTCATTAGTTGTACCTGATAATTGTTCTTTCTTTTCGATTGCTTCTGTTTGTTCTTCTACTGTTATTGGTATTTTTTCATCGCCAAATACTTGTGCAATCATTTGCCGTGTTTCTGGTGTTAGTGTGTATGAATCTGGCGTTTTACTTTGATATAACGATGAATTGGTTGTGTTAGTGGTCATAATTGTTTGTTGATTCTGGTTATTCATATCAAATGTGGTTAATAATCCACTTTCATATTCTACTTGTCTTACAGATGCCGACGAATAGACAGTCGAATTTAAATCTGCTTTTTCTTCTTGTTTTGATGAAGAAGCAGAAAAATCTAATATTTTGGTTGGTTGTTTTGATCCCACAGATGTTGAAAATGACTTATCTACTACTGGCTCCAAGGATACCAAACGATTCATTGCTAATTGGTTTTGTTCTATCAAGTAACTTAGAGTATCTACTGGTTTTTTTGATGATGGTGATCGTGATGATGTCATAGATGTTTCAAATGTATTTGGTGAACTTAAATGTTGAATGTCATTCAAAAAGCTACTGTTATTTGATGGAGACTGCTGTTGAGGAGTATCCTTTTTAAATGCTACTGGAGCTGTTTGAGAAGATGTATGAGATGAAAACGACTGTTTTCGATTATTATCTGATGAGGAAGTGGCGTGATTATTATTGATTAAAGATGAACGATAAGTAACTGAAGTTAATGTCGACGCAGAATTTTGATGATGAGGTTTTCTATATAATGGACTATTTAATTCATCGTCGAATGATGAAAGTTGAGTAACAGTACTATTAATAAATGGAACTGGTGACGATGAATGTCCATTGTCGGATTTCAAAACGGTTGTATGTTGTTTTGTTAAATATTCATGAACTTTTAATAAAGACATTAAATCACACTCTTCATTTGAGTACTGCTCACGTAATAATTGTTCTTGAGTTTGATGAATTGAAGAAGAGGAGGTTGCTCGAGAGACGGATGGTAATACTGGTGTTTGTAGTTCCGCCTTACCTGAAAGAAAAATGATTAATAGGCGATTGTACACAGCATTTCTTAATCTGGTATTAAACTAATGTATTACACTGTGAAATATTACCTATAGTGTTGGCATTTATCTGAGGTGATATCTTTGTTAAATTTTGCTGTTGCTGTTCATGGCTTGCTGTGAATCCAAATGAATGTGTTAATTCTGATTTTTTCTGCATAAATCGATCTAAATCGAATAATTGTTGAAAATTTGAATATTGTTGCTGTTGTTGTGGAATAGGTGATGTTTGTTTCTGATTTTCTATGGCATTTGGAACTATTGTGGGTACAGTAGCGCTCGTGTTACTATTACATTCATTCGCTAATATATCTCGCCATTTTTTCGATACCGATGACATATGACTGAGTGAGTCGTCTGAACGTGGTGTTATTTGTGAATTTTGATTTCCACTATTTGTGTTTACAGTGGTGCTGTTCGTAGTACTATCATTTGTTATTGTTCGAATACGATTCGTGGTAGACATTTCTTGATTACTAGAATGATATAAATAACCATATATTTTTCAACAAACGTCTGGGTCTTATTAAAGTCGATTGGGATCTTTACAATATTATTAAAATTTATTATTGTGTTCCCTTTCCAAAAGCGAAACTTACTCGTTATTCGCAAGTGCTGTGTTATATTGTCCACCATTTGCATTGATCATACTTCCAATGCCGCTACTGGCTGTTGTCGAACTTTTCACTAATGTTGCTGTCGATAGACGTGTAGCTGTAGAACGTGTACCACCATTCAATGATATCCCTGAATCATCACGTTCTAAACCACTTGAGTAACCGCCAGCGGGAATGCCAGATGTTTTCAAGTCAACTGGTAGCGGGATTACACTAGTTTTCTTCGTTTTCTTATTTAAAGATCGAAATGAGGCTGCCAAAGAGCCAGAAGACGATGATGTCGAAATATCCACCGAATTATCAGCTGACGATATTCGTTCTAATGGTGGATCATTTGTTGCGGATTTAAATGGACTTTGATAATAATGTTGAAATGTAGTATTTCGCGAGCTTACAGGAGTATCGACTTCTTGTATTGTACTCAATTCATGAATATGTTGAATATCACCAGTGATTTTAGAGCGTAAAATCGATGGAGGTGGCGGTGGTGGCGCTAGAGGAATACGTGATGAAGAATCATCTTGTTTGCTGAAGAACCTATGGTAGAAACAAGACGTTCTCAAAGTTTAAACGAATAACCGATGCTAACTTACGTTTGTCCGTTCATATTTTGTCTATTTTGATGCAATATCATTTCTCTTTCTTGTCGAATCATTTCTAATTCTTGTTCAATTAAACGTTTTTCTTTCTGAAATCGTGTTTGAATTTCATCAATATCCGCCTTTGTAGGACTCGTTATTTGCTGTTGCTGTTCATTTTGATCTTGAACTAGTAATAAATTTAAAATGTTTGTGTCACTGCGACGTGGATCATTTGATACTACTGACGATGTATCTTCGGACAGAGCATCATCAACAAAGTCATCCACTATTACTGGTTCTGTTACAACTGTATGGGCTTTTAATGAATGTAAAATTCTTTCTAATGTTTGATTAACACTTAAACAATCTGGCTGTGATTGTACATTATCTATAATTTGAAAACGATTTGTATTACTTTACAATATTATGAAATGTACATTATTCAACTTACTCTCTCCCGTTGTCGTTATTGTTGTCGGTGGTTGTATATAACTTTCAACCGACAAATCTCTCTCATCTGTCGAATGACTATCATGATAATCGAGACGCTGCTGTTGTCTCATACAGTTCTTTAATATACTTAATGGATCATTTTGTGGTTGTTGATCTTTATTTTGTGTTGCTTTTAATCGTGATATTAATTCTTCTAATGAATGATCTCGATCTTCTGATGAGTGACTATCATACCTATCTAATCGTAATCGCGATATGGTAGGTGTTGCAGAGGAAGAAGACTCGCCTTCTTCATCCTCTGACGTCGATACAATAGCTGAGACAGCTTGAACGAAATTCCAGTCATCTTTCAAATCCAATGGCTGATGATTTACTAAATTTTGAGAACTACTGGTTGTGGTCGTCGTAGCGGTTGCCTGATGATTGAAATTATTTTTGTAATTCAGTAGTAAACTTTCAATAGAACAATCATGATTTGATACAGAACTAGTACTCATCGCTGACGATGATGAAGCAGGAACTAATGGTTGTTCTTGTTTCATAGAAGATAAAATGTCAATAGCACGTTCACGTTCGGATAATAAACGAATTTGTTCTTCAAGAGATTGTTTACGCAATCTAACAAAACAAAAAAAAGAAAATGTTGATAAGAGGTGAAATAACTTTGGATAATCGTTCACTTACTCCAATTGTTTTCGTTTTTCATCAGCTTCATTCATTTGACTATGACTACCGTCAACCATTGTTGATATTCGCGTTTTTTCTACACCGGCAAATGATGATGTAACTGACGATGTTTCCAAGTAACCGGGACTGACTACAAGATGTTTTGGTGTTTTATGATTTTGTAACGGTGATTGTTCGTGTTGATGTTCTTCTATTTCAATTTCGATTAAACTGCGTTTATAAGCATCCTGTCGTTGTCGTTCAATTTTTTGCATTAAACGTTGCATATTTTGCTGTTGTGGTTGACCAGACTCAGGCATAAAGAAAACAGGCGTTTGAAGGTTGTGTAGCGTGGCTAATGTTGGATCAGCCAGGGTGGCTTCAGCTCCATTCATTGTACTATCCAAATCGAATTCATTCTCGGTCATGATAGCAACGGTCGGAGTTGGATTTTTGTTTGTCGTTGTAGAAGCGACGGTTGTCATGCGATATTGTTGGACATCTTTTTCATCATTTCCCGGTGTTAGAGTACGATCGTGTTCGGCAATGTCTTCATCATCTTCTTCACCATCATTCATAAGCACAATTGGCACAGGTTCTAAACATAAAGATAAATAGTTCTAAGTATTTTGCAAACTGAGAGTTAAATTTACGTTTTTTATTTTTATCTTGATAGACTTGTTCAAAGGCTGTTTCCATTTTTCGTTGTCGTTCTTGTCTTTCTTCTTCCCGACGCCAAGGGGGCAAAAAAATATTTTTCTAAAATAATCATAAAAAAAGAATTGTTTTCCACTTTTAATAAGACTTTTCTACACACTGGTAAGTTTTGCACTTCTTTTTGTCTACGTTCACGATCTTGTCGTTCTAATTTATTTAAATCTTCCAAGACATTATCATAAGCCTAGAAACAAACACACTCAGTTAAAACAGTATCAATAAACGTGAATATACTTACGTTATCAATCACTTCTTTTTTCAATGCATTTTCTCCTCGAACTCGCGCTTTTTCCTGTTGTTCACTCCATAGACGATGTTTGTCATTTAAAAAATCATCAACACGTTCTTGTTCAATCAGAGCATCTTTAGCTGCATCACCCTGCAGAAAAAAATTCAAACGTTGTTAACTTGTTTTGATTTAGTTTTCCATTTTAGTTAACGTTTAACCTCCTGATCGTCTTCTTTATTCACTAATCTTTCTTCAAGATGATAGCGTGTCGTTGTAAAGTTATATGGATCATGAACAGTAACAATAGTTGCTAAAAGAATCAATAGGAAATTCGCATGTAACATTTATTTTTATGAAAACTCCATTAGAGGATAGTTCAACTAATTTTAATCCTGGAAAACTTAAGATACATTTCATTTTGTTGACATACTTGGTTTTGATTGTAAATCTCTTAACGGGTCGTCCGGTAGTGGTAGTTTAGCGATATTTTGTGATCTGATCTTTTCTAATTCCAGTGCCGCTTTTCTAGACAAGAAAAATATCTAATGCACAGTATAATAATGATAATAATCCTCTACCGATGTAGTAAATGAAGATTTCGATCATTTTCAGTGTTCATTTGATCAGTATGTAATTTATCTAATGCATATTGACCACGTTCAATTGCTTTCGAATCATTTTCAACCGTTTTTTGTAACCATTGTTTTTCATAATCAGGCTAAATAACAGAAAATGTTCAAGTTCACTAAGATATATAAGTATATTCTTTGGTGTCCCTTTTAATTTATTCATTACCTGATCAATAGCTGCTTGATGGCTTTTTCCCATTTCCATGAGATTTTCACGAAATTGATATTCAAGATTTTCATTTATTTCTACTTTTTGTTGTAACCAATCACTCTAAAAAGTACGATAAAAACTATACAAAATCTTATGCTAAATAAACAAGAAAATGAACCTGCAATTGTTTAATTAATAAATACGTCTGCTTCTTTTTTTCTTTGGTAACATTTTGTCGTAAACTAGCAGCCCGTTGTTTTTCCGTTTGACGAAGCTGAAACGAGATATTAAAATGAATACACAAAAAAATAATCTCAAATACGAGATCCTGATATCCCTATTTCAAAAAGCATCGAAAAAAGTTCGGCGAGTCAAAATGTTGTCGACTGTTCTATAGTAATAACTAACAAACAATTTTGTTTATTAGACTTGCTGTCGCATAAACCACTCTTAAAAAATTCTGTTTGATTAAACGTAAAGTGCGCTATTAGTGAATACATGACTTCAATTTTCTTAGACTCCAAGTGAATACAGACTTGTAGTAAACGTAATGTTCGACGTCTTTCGGTTTCATCATGTAACAATTTTTCTTGTTGACTCGTTGATATTAAAAGACTCTTCATCTAAAAATAGCGAAACCATTATGAACATGTAGCAGATTAACATTTGTTGTCGCAGTTTCTCAAAATAAAAACTATGTTTACATACAAGTATGTTATATAAACTCTCAAAAATGCTACGCTTCCTATTTGCTTTGTCTGTCTATTATTACTTAGCACTTCACAGCAAATAGTCGAACATTAAACTGACACAGAAAAGAAAATGCCTGAAGCAATTGTTGCCGCATGTCGAAACTGGAAAATCAAGAATACTGGTGTGATCCAATGGTATATGAGAAGAATGGCAAAAATCGTGAAACTCATTGGTCATGGGAATGAAATTTTTCTACCATTTGGCTCTATTCATGTGGTTCTGTAACGTAGGAAGAACCTCACTTAATCACTTGTTAAAAGATAAAAGATTACGAACTTTTTTTAATTTTTGCAAAAATAAATTTTGAATTTTAATCGACTCAAAATATGCAGAATTTTCTCATGATATTCTTTTCAATTTCAAGAAATAAGTACTTGGTATCGAAAAAATGCTTCTACTTGCTTGAAAATGACATGAGACATAGTATGAAGAACTAAATCATCTTATTAAAAAGATTGTCTTATTATTATTAATTATTAGAGTTCTTCTAGTAAATATTGTCAACCATCTATATTTGACGGCGAGAGTAGCGTTACACTATGTTAATGTAGAGATATGAGAAATTTTTCTTTAAGTATGGTTGGCTGCGGTTTTAGACAAATCAGCAAAGATCTCGGGAGGTTGATGAACTATGTGATTTCGGTCTTATATGAGATAATTCCATGAAAATATTATGATTACAAACTCTTCTTCGATACTGTGTAAATCACTCCGTGAAAAGTTTTATTGTACGCCGGCAACATTGTAAAACGTGTCCATGGGCTTTTCTACATGATTCGAAGAAACAAATGGGATGGATACAGAAAAGTTTACTGATTTTCTCACTTTGATCAAGAAATGTGTATGAGCATACTTAAAAGAAAAATAGGGCAGTATTTTGTTTGCAAACTCAGACACAACGTTCTTGAAAAGATTTGAAACTACTTACTAATTGTCAGTCGAAGTACATCTGATAATTTCTGTCGTATCAATTTTTTTGTGATACACAAAAGTTGTATTTTCCTTCTTCTGTTTCGACTGGCGCTTCAAATTGTTATCTCTAAGTTTCGTTGATCTTTTTGCTGTTCCTCTCCTGTAGCTTGTGTATGGTATTTTTTTCTAGAAACAGTCTCTCTCTTCTGTTTTCATAGTTCTATTACTGGATGAAACAATCTTCCCGATTTGATTATTTGCTTTCTTTATCGATATTTAAAATAACATTAATTTGAAAAAGTCTTTGCTGAAAGCTCACGTTGTTATTTGATTAAACCTGTTAGAATAGTATTTATTAAACTAGAATTCTCAAATTGTTTCGCGGATATTTTTTATGTATTGTGGCTGCATCAACCACAGATTATGCTAAAAAGAAATGGATATTTCTCATCTCAGAAGCTCTGATTCTTCTTTAAATTTTCGTTTTATCATAATGGACAGAGCAAGAGCACTACAAGATTTTATTTTCAAACTTTAAATGAGTATCGGATTTTTCAGACATGGCTTAATTGAATCGAATTAAGTATTTGTTTGATCTTGTTTTTTTAGATGTGCACATCAGCTCGTGAATCAATAATGCGCTCATTTCGACTTCTACTCACTCGATCCTATGCCACAAATGTGAACAACAAAAATTCGAATAGAAATAGACGTATGTTCGAGAACAAATCAGTTACACAAACGGCAAATAAGAATACGTTTTTCTTTCCTCTCTGTTTAGCTGTGACTTTAGTGCGTTCATTTGAATCAACTGTTGATTATCGGCGACAACAAGCTCGACGAACCGTTCTTGTGCTGGTAGGTGGAACAAAAACTACCGGAATTTTCGTCGAACACATAATTATGAAAAAGCAGTTACTTGATATCGAAAAGATGCTTTTCGTTTACTTATTTTTTGTGTTCTATTTTAGCTTGGACGTAGTCAGTGTGAAACAGATGTATACAAAATGTGCTCTCGGATAGGACAAATATCAAATATGACATTGTATACAGCAAATAAAAAAGTAAACATTTCGTATCTTGGGAAGTGGTTGTGGAAAAACTCAAATTTTTATTCTAGGAATGTGCTCTGCTCGAATTTACTAATGAAGAAAGTGTAAAAACTCTTTTAAAACAGAGTACTCATTTTACGAACGAAAATCGACTACCTTGTGTATCGAGAAATCTTTATTTTGTTGTAAGTTATCCTATTTCTTTTTTGTTGTTTGGTAGCTGTACTACATTTCTTTGTTTATGTTTTTAGTCTCATTATTCATCTGCGAAATTTAAAAATTTACCTATCGGAAGGGAAATTCAACAATCAGATGATATTGCTATTGATCAATCATTAGGAGATATACGTAATGTAAGGTAGATGGAATGCGCTTGTGTCTGTACAGATATCGTTAGATATCGCTTTCATTTTTCTTCATTGAGATTAGTGATCAAATAAGATACTTTTGGCAGAAAACAAAATTAACAGAAATTGATATTAGACTGAGATATTTTGTGGCATCACTTGTCGAAGGTAATTTTTATATTTATTTCATAATTTTAAAACAAAATTCATTTATACTTGTGTATTTTAGAGGCGTTTAGTAGTATATTTGTTAACACAGTTTGTTTTCCATTTGGCTCATCTGTAAGTTCACTAGGCCGATCAAATTGTGATTTGGATATGGTGATTTGTCTCGAAGATTTTAGAACTGTAAATGTAAGCTTACTGGTTCTTATCATTCGTACATCGGTAAGTTAATTTTATTTTTATTATTTAGTTACAATTACAACGTGAGGAAGAACAAACGCAAACTCAACAACTAAGGTTTTTAACAAAACGAAGTTATTTGAATGATCGATTTCAAGCACAAGCTTATCTAAAGGTAAATTTTAATAGTTATATCTGCATGGAAAAGTAGAATTAAATATTTTCTTTTTGAAGATTCTTGCTGAAACATTAAAACATTTTATGGCTGAATGTATAAATGTGCAAATGATTTTACCGGCTCGTGTTCCGATTGTTCGATTTTATCATCGTCTATCCGGTTTACATTGTGATGTATCGATGAGTGAATTCAAGTAAGTACAATCATTGACACAAAAGAGTAGTTTACTTATTTATTTTATTATTTTATCTTTTATTTATTTAAGATCATCTTATTTTATGACAAAATTATTGTGGAGTTTAAGTACAATTGATAGTCGTATAGCACCTTTAGTCTTTTCTATTCGTCGTTGGGCTAAAGAATCATCTATTACTCAAAGCACGCCAGGTCCATGGTTTTCAAATTTCCAAATCACTTTATTAGTTTTGTATTATTTACAAAGTGTGAAAATTATACCAAAATTAAAGTATAACAACAATCATCCAGCGCATGATAGTGATGGTAAAGTGAATTATATAAACGAGCTGATGTTTGTGTTCGGACCAATCTTTGGTAGATAGAAAGAGCCAGTCAACTAAAAGATTGGGAATATTTGTTGGAAAAAAGAATACCACATCTTGCAACTACCGTTAACGATGTATGATAATTACATATAGCCAGTTTCAATAGTCCGACATCTTTTCTAGAACTGATACATTTCTGATATGATGAGCCATATTAACACTAATAATCAACTGGAACTCTGGTCAGAAGACTAGCTTGACGCACAGTTCTTTTCACTCAGTCTTCTGAGCTTTTCTTGCATACTCACTAACCACGTACTAGTTCTCTGAAAGTAATGACAACTAACCGAAGGAACTGTATGATACATCACAATGTAGTAAGTGCGCTATCAGACAGATGATTCTGGACATCAAAGTATAAGTAACTTGCCCAGGAAAATTATACGATTTGAAGGTGACGATGTTCGAATTAGACTGGAGAACAACATAATTATCAAGCCATACTGTAATATGCGTTTACAATGTGCTCAGTTATTTGCAGTGTTGTTTGTGTGATGTTATATTTTGGTATTTTCTAGAAGTTGGTAACGATCAGATTCTACTGGACGAATTAGACAATATTCATCGTACAAAAATGAATACATCAAATAATAGTTCGTTAGGTAATTAATCTGAGTTAAATTTTAAAATATATTTCTATTTTTCATTTTCTATGTTTGATTTTAGCGATGTTATTAAGTGGTTTTTTTAAATTTTATTCTAAATACAATTTTGAATCCGAATTAATTACGTTATTAAATCGGGAAAATTTAACAAAACAATCATTGCTATTAAATCAGAATAATTATCCACATTTAACTGAACAATCATCACTATTCAAAAGCAAAACTAGTGCTAATCTTGATAAAGAATGGCCAATATTTATTGAAAATCCACTTGTACCATATCTGAATGCCAGTAAAAATTTAATATTATCTGAAGGTGAACGTTTTCGTCAGGCATGTACAAAAGCGTATGATATTCTAAATTCTCAAGATTCAGATAATACACTGTTATCTTTGTTTACACAATGTAAACAATCGTTACCAGATGATTTAATAGCAAAAGCGTATCCACCACCACTTTCAATTTTGCCTGATTTAGAAACAGATTTAGATATTAGTGATAGTCAAAATAGTGTAATGACAATGGTAAGTGATAATGGTGTCATAGTACAACAAAATCAGCAATTATTATCATCATTAAAAAGTGAAACAAGAGTGATATTCAATGAAAAGGAATTAGTTCATGATGAATCAAATGAGACAATTGATTCGTTTATTGATAATTTAACATACGATAAACGTTTAATTCAAAAAAAAACAACGACATAGACTTTAGTGGCTTTCATTGTTTTCTCGTATTTTTTGATTTTGTTTTTTTGTAGTCATTTGTTAATGCCATTGTTATTCTATTTTGTAAACCAATTACAAATTAAATGAAAAAAAGAAAAAGAAAATGATTTGTATTATTAGTTTTGATAAAATATACTGTCAAAAAAAAAGAAAAATTGTGTAGAATAATGATGATAGAAGGACTGTATCAAATTTTTAACTCTAACAAACTTTTTTATTTAAAACTACAATAATAAAAAATTTGAACATGTGATCAATCAATGATTAATAGAATTTTTCGAAAATCTTGTTGTTTATAATCTATTTTCTTCGTTTGATAATTTATTCAAACTGCTAATGATCAATGTTTTGATTTCCATGTGATACACCAACAACTGAAAATTCTTCTCATCATGTTTATCGTTTGATTATCGAAAAATAACAAATAATATCTTTAGAACTTATGTCGATCGTACTCTTATTAATAAAATTTTTAATGTCATTTATTGTTAACCTTCACAATTTCAACAAATTGAAGACAAAATTATTTTGTCCTAAAATAATTGACATGTTTGGTATTTATGCAACTTTAATTATCATATGAAGGCAAATGATTAGATGAAATTAAAATTGACAATATGAAATAACGTACAATTATTAAAAGTATTGTATTTTACATTAGTATCAATAATAATAATAATAATAACAGGTATGGTGGTGAAGGCAATAATATTATCATTTAAGAAGTGAAACATAGACAATTATGTCATTAGGCTCAGAGAAGTAGAAGTCATAAAGCAAAAAGAAAATCGGATAGAATTATGTATAGAAAATAAGTGACCATATTTTGAAAATTTTTTGATTTGTTTGCATTTGAACGAGTAATGCCTTTTGTTACAAAAGATCATTGAACTTTAAAATATTATATTTTTTTAATGTCATTTCAAAGCAAAAGTTAGCGAAAATATATGCACGATGTGATATTTCAA
The DNA here is from genome assembly GCA_905250885.1 of Didymodactylos carnosus. NCBI lineage: Eukaryota > Metazoa > Rotifera > Eurotatoria > Philodinida > Philodinidae > Didymodactylos > Didymodactylos carnosus. The sequence continues at coordinate 12,763 of CAJNOQ010003693.1, forward strand.
GTTTTGAAGTATTTGACAGTTGATTTGTATAAAACATAAACATACAAACGCTTCAGGTCGTCATTTTTTCCTATTGTGTTTTTTTTGGAGACTTGAAATTGTTGAAGTTAAAATTTTCTTATAATTCATTTGTTGAAAATGAATAAATCTCAAATTTAAAACGTGTATCATTGTCTATAACCACAATAAATATTGAATTATATTAAAAAATAGAAATCTCTCCTGATATCGTTACCATTTTTTAAACAATTTTAAACATTCATTACATTAGAAAATTTTACATTCGTTGATATCAATCAAAAAACAATACAAATTCAAATCATTATCGTTATTTAAAAGAGCATAATTTTAAATTCAAACATTCCACTGTCAGCGAATAGTTTGTTGACGTGCATATTATGTAAATATTTCTTATGAATGAAATGTTACATGTCTCCATCTTTTATGCATGAACAGATGCACAAAAGTACTAGTATTACTAGATGAAAACTGTGCACTCTATGCTTTCACTGTAAGACAATTTATTTGTGATAATAAACGATAGTATTAAAAATGGTGGCTATATTGACTTTGAAAAGTGGTAGAGAGATCTTATGACTATTTCTCTGATGGAAATGAATCTTGTTTTAATACTTTTTATTTTATTAGATTATGACGATATTTTCTTATCTAATTAGATAAGCGGATGTTGTAAATGTTAAATTTTGACAATTGTTAAATACTCACACAATGCCTGGCTATAAATTGACATCTGACACATTGTTTAAATTAGTCGCTCATACAAATAATAGTAGTAATTCTCGTATTACAACAACACCAACAACAATAGTCACAGAGTCACTTACAGATAATGATAGTATTGACTTAGCATCAATCTATACAAATGGTACAACAACATCGTCTAATTTAAATTTAAGTGAAACGGATTTACGTACATTATGGACACTTTTATCTCATATGATTCGTCATCGTCTCTTAAAACATGAACCATGTCTATTACCTGAATTAGGAGCATTTGTAATTATTGATCATCCACCAACCGAAGATGATTATACCGTATCCACAAAACAATTATCATCAAGACGATTATCATCAATTAATAATCTATTGACTAAAGAACCATTTTTTGTTTTGGATACCACATTTGCTAGACGTCATCGCTTGTCTCGAATCAAAAAGCCAACATTATCATCAGCACTCTCACTTTCATTACAACATTCAGGTTTGTGATATTTTTTATGATTTTTTAATTACTAATAACGAATATTATCTGTTTTTTAGGTAATTCTACAATAATAGAACCAAACACGACATTATCATCATTTAATATGCAAACAATTGATTATTTGAGTTTAGTTGAAAAATCGGGTTTAACTGGCGAGCAATTACGCTATTCTATTCAACAAATATTTAGTATTATTGATAAAGAAATTCATCCACATCAATATTGTGATATTGAATTTGATGGTTTGGGCTATTTTCGAGTTTTATTCGGATTAGGAATATTTGAATTTAGTGATGCATTTTTAAATGAATTTCGTTCAACGTTGATACCACCGACGTTGACATTAGATCAAACAGCAACATCTTAATAACTACAATCTCACCATTTGTACACTATGAGAATGTGCTTCTCTTTCTTGTGTAGAGTTATTCTTGTTTGCAGTCATTTTTTATTCAATAAGAATGATTCTTTGTTTCTTTTCGTCTTTTTTTGTGTCATTCAAACTACATTTAGCGTTCTTTTAACTTCCAGAATAAGCCTAACAACATCCTTTACCCTATTCTCAATTGATTATGAAATATTTCATCCTAATTCAATATGACTCATACTTGATCACAGCCATCATATCTTATAAAAAAATGAATTTATTCTGTACCTAACACATTGTACAACGTTTCTCCACTAACAGATTATTTTTCCAACTATATTCTATAGAAAGATCACCATACATTGAGCTTAGCTTATCATTTTGTAAATGACATGCTCATTCTAAAAATGTACTTTGCTTGTGCCGGTGAATTAAATGTCTTTTTTTTGCGTCTGTTTGTGTGATTTTTGGTCAGATTTTCTCTTTTCTCTAGTGACAACTATACTATTTCAATGAAGTAGAAGCCATGTTTTTGTTTTGCTTTTCATCAACTCATCTTTTTTTCTTTAGTCGTTGTTTACTTTTTCGTGATTTCTTTTTTGTTGTGCTATTTTTAATGTTCATTTTTTTGTTTTTGTGTACATCGCTTTCTTGAAAACGAATCACCAAATAAAATAACTTGATTGTTCTGAATATACAGGAATAAGTCTGAGAAAAAATTCGTGAAATTTGTTGTTACACTGAAAAAGTAAGCACTATTAAAGTGATAGATAATTGCAAATAATCAGGGTTAGCTGAAATCCTCAGTAAGATACTGTAAGTGTGGAGGAAGTAATGTATGTTCTGTTCATATAATGTACACTATTCCAATTGAGACTAAAGTACCTGTTTAGAATGTAAGACCCATGATGTATTCGTTGTCGTTCAATTCGAATGATTATTGGTACTAACAACTAATGACAATGTAGTTTGTTTGCTAAATAATTGCATGGATCTTCTTATTTTAGCAGAGGCCATTCCAACATTCTCACGTCTCGAGATGGATCTGTTGTTGTCTGTTCAATAGATTTAGCTATTTGAGTCTCATTAATTTAACTATTGAGTTAGCGTATCTGATAATTGTTCTTGATGATAAGCTAACGTTATTGATGGTGTTCGTATCAAAGATGTCGTTGAATATATTAGTTGAGCTTTTCTTAATATTGACGCTGAGGCATGTGAGAGGAATAAGAAAGGTGGTTTAATGTTGTTTTTGCTTTTACAGAAGGATATGGGAGCGTTTGTTCCTTTGCAGTTGCGGCTTCTATTCCTATAGTTTAACTGTTTTTTTCATCTCTCGTGTGTTGCTTTGACTTTTCGTGGTAATAATGTTGAAGAAGCGGCAGTAGTTAATCTACCTGGACGTGATAATGGACGATGATATTTCCGATATGATACGAGAACGCTGGATATTAAGTTAATTGTCTATCTGAATTCAATGGATAACGATAAAAAGCTACTGTTAACGTTGGTGCAACGAGATTTGTATGATCACTGGGATGTGAATAGCTAAAGGTAGTATTTTTCCTAATGACAAAGCTGAGCCGAAATTACGATAATTATTGAGGACTTCACAGACAACAGCTACAATGAGAAAATGAGAATAATTAGAGCTAAAGAGGACGATAGTTTGTATGTGATAAGTCTCACTAATGGCGGCTTGAAGGCATTGGGGTATCACTTTTTCTAGGGCTTGATTTGTTATAGCCAATGTGGGTCCGAAGTTAATCAGAGTAGCCGAGTAGCAGAACAGAGAATATTTCCTGTACAACCACACAGTAAATGTGTCCAAATATCAAATTTTTTATTGTGAATTAGCAATGACTGATTGATATATTTATGAACTAATCGATTGTTATAAATATGACAATAACAACTATTTTTAGCATTTGCATGATGTTTAGCTAATATTATTTCTATTTTTTTGTGATGCGTACGAAATACAAACATTTCACGACCGCAACTCAAACAAGTAGGTTTACGTATCCATAATATTCCTTGTGAAAACTCGAGGAGTGCATGCGTCATGTAGAGAGTATCTAATCAATCTCAGATATTATTGAATTACTCAAAAACTGAATAAACCCACGTATATTTTTAACAAAAAGGGAAGCTTGAGTTATGGTTACTTTTTGATTTTTCCCAACTTCCAATTTGCTATATCACACGAGTACCAGAAATAAGGGATTATGGAGGATGAATGAGAATAAAAGGAAAGGTTCTTTGTGTTTCATCTAAGAGTCTTCACTCTGCAATGAAGTAAGCCTATCTACATAAGAGCTCTTTCTTATTCCTTTAGGCAAAACGGCGCAGAGAATCCAAAGTGTTTGCTTATCAGAACTGCTCCAACCAATCAGAAGGATAAAAGTTAGCGAGAAAAGTCGTAAAGATTTTGAGAGTTTATGGGCAAGGTTTAGAATAAGAATTTAAGAATAATTGCGGCTGTCATGTTAAGAATTTTAATGTAAGTTTTAATAATAATAAAAATTTTAAAATTAAAACCAACGATTAAAATTACAGTTCAATATTTCGACCTATTGATACGGTCATTTCCAAGTTGCTCTTCATACAGAAAATTTTTATTAAAACTTATATTAAAATTCTGAACATGATAGCCGCAATTATTCTTAAAGTCTTAGTCGTAAAGATAGTTACAGCGATGTAGTATACTCACTCCTTAAACTCGTTTGATATGTAAATAGAAAAGGACATAGAATCGGAATTCATCCTTCTCAACTCTTTTTCCTCGTACAATGACGGATCTATATTAGTACTTTCTGGATCTGCATATTTTCACTGATGTTCGTATCGTGTCATAAGGTGTAACAGACTGCAAATTAGGAAAGGTCAAAAAGCAGCCAGAATTCAACGTTCTCACTCCATTCAAAGCTTTATTTTATCTAGTTTTTGAGTAACTCGATAATAGCTGAGATTTTTGTACACTTTCTCGAAGTTTATTAACGAATATGAAGCTTCACTGCCGACAGTATACCTCTCTGTACACTACAGATAAAGAAGAGTAGCACACGTACAATTACACGTACGAGCATTTATCATACTTAATCTTTACTAACAAGCCTTTGAAATATTGTTTAAAATGTTTGTGGTACAAATTCTTTTAATGGTCGGAAATACATTGGTTTTGGACCGTGTATAGTTTTCCCTATGGTATCATAATTTCTTAAATTTGTTAACATTTTTGCTTTATTCGGCAATTGATATTCATCGTTAATATGATTCACAATTTGAAATCCTAGATCAAACGTTGACCGATTTATATCTGCGCCACTAGTTATCCAATAAAATTGAACACCACCCAATGGTAATGAGTCAAATCGAATAAATTTCAGTAGTTCTAATTCTGCATGCTCTCTAAAGATTAAGTAGCCAAGTGTCTATCTTTTTTCTTTTGTTTTTTTTCTCCCTTGATGCCGATTAAGTGTGTTTGGAACTATCACACAAAAAATGGACTCGAATTGAGTAGAATAAAATCGGTTATATTAGGTGTATAACACAAAAGGTGTATGCTAGTTGACTATACGCACATATGTAAGACAAGGTCCGTGGACTTGGTTACGTTGGTAAATACGTATCTCACGAGGGAACATTCCGAAGTGTCCTTCTGGAATTTTGGAGAAATACATGGGGTCTGATAGAGCTAAGTGCGTTGATCATAAATATGATATTTTTAGCTGGCACCGTTGGCTCGCTGCTGAGTTAGAGTAGTTTTATTTTACTTTGGTAAAAAAAATGACCTATTTTCGATCGATCACAGCCTTTTCCAGATATATTATTCACATCCGTTTAATATGCTGTTTTGTTAGGGAACTCTTCATCTATAATTTGGTATATGGGACATAGTAATTCGACTTATAGTATTTGAGAAACAAATAAGCATTTACTGTACACATATCTGCTTCACCCTTTCTGTCGGTAGGATTATTAAGAAATAGATAAAGTTGAAAGCTAACTGATACTTTTATACTGATAATAAACGTTAAAATCAAATGTAATATATCATAAGAAAGTATTTTGAATCCCCTACAAACTGACATAATTAAAAACGTAGACTTAACTTTTAGCTTTGTTTGGACGAAAAAGATGTTTTGAATCTGTTATTTTAATAATAAAAATGTATTTTGTTTTATTGTGTTCTTAATCATGGGCTTTCGTTTTAGCAAGGGGCAATAAGTTTTTTAACATACTGTATTTTGAAAAGCGCCTTCCTTATAGCTTCCGTGGCTTTTGCTCATTTTGTGATATCGCGCACGGGTTATGGAAAAGCGAAAAAGTTTTCGTACAGCAAGGTAATAAGGAACTATTGCCGTTAACATATTTTCCTAGGAGGGATAGTTGCCCTCAATTGATCTGCTGGCGGCCCGCCCATGTTCTTAGTGAGAACATCATAAAAGCATATCAGAGAATAAGAATGGCAGACACAAAAACGGCGTTGAATACCCATGTAGAAATTTGAGTTATAATATCCGATATTATTTAATATTTTTAAATAATTCACAAAACTGTAATATTTCAGTCAGTCAGTCATTTACTCTTGTTTTTGTAAAGAGGTGTAGATGCTGACTGAAGTAAGAGAAAAGAAAAACAAAATTGTATTTGAATAGCTAAATTAGATGCTCATTCGACGCAGTTGTGTCTGCTGATCACGAATATGTCATTGCTTTTAGCTGAAAATAGGTAAAATGAGTTAACTATCATTATTTTAAATGGTTGATACATAACTCTCCACAAAACGTCTTCATTTTTCTATGTTCTAATATAGTTTTGTAGCTAAAACATAAGTTTTTTTTCTATGTATCCTATTGTGACCGGAACGATCAATGGAAAAATTCATGTTTTACTGGTAGCCTGCTTTTTGAAAAGTTAACATTTTCTTACAGTATATAATCTATAAAATTTCGTGCAGGTGATATCTTGAAATTATATATATTGTTTAAAGAATAAAGAATTGAATTCTAATAAAATAAAATAAAAATAAATCGTAAGTCTCTGAGCATGTTTT
>CAJNOQ010003695.1:0-19408 GCA_905250885.1 Didymodactylos carnosus
TTGATGTTACAATAACTCGCGAAAAACTCAATATTATGAGCTCAAATTTTTACTGAAAACTATCAATGGTCAGATACATATTCAATAAAAATTTCAGTAAGATTGAGTGTTCTGGGAAAAAAAATTTAGAGGGGAGGGGGCCCTTAAGATGATTGAATAACTGTAATTTAAACTACTTCCGCAAAAAATTATCGTTCTGAAAATCATCGTAAATGAAAAAGATGTAAGCCTAGACCTAATACAAATAAGACAGTGACATCTTTTCCGCTTTTTTAACATCACAAACGAGAAAAATATACTCAGTGATATAAAATTCGGATTTTAAACTTTAATTTGATACAATCTGATTTTTGACACACTCATTTGTCACCGGAATCAAGTAGTAAATCTATGCTGTTCAAAATACACTATAGAACTGAAAGCTAGATTTAAGCGCATAACTGTTTAATCAACATATTCTCTTATAATGGGCATTCTTATATCAGGCGAATATCACAATTTTTTGCTCGTTAACCATTTTTTCATGAATAATTATCATTGCTTAGTCATCTGGCGCTTGTCAAAAAAATCGGTCTTGATGGTGGTTCATGGGAAAAAACTTCAATGAGTTATTCAGCCCAAAACGTATACATGATTCGATGGAACTCGGTGCGCTGAATTCTGAATATGGGGTTATTTTTTCTTAAAATGTTCCTAGACCGAGAAAAATAGATTTTAACAGAAAAAACAGGAGATTTTGGAAAACCTCATATTCAGGTACCGAAAAAAAGCTGCATTTTTCTACATGCATCACAGAAACTGTACTTGCTAAAGAGTAGCATGGCAAAAATAGTTTGAGCTTTTCGGAACTTGTGAAAAATGGTGGAAACCAACTTAGGAGAACTTAACCTGTTCGGAAAACACTGATTTCCCACTGTGTTTACGTGAAAAACAAAATTTTTTATTGTTACTATGTAGGTGGAAGAGCCTAGATTCTGAATTGATATCATGTTTATACTGTGAAAAAAGAGGTGCATTTTTTTAGGCACCTTAAAGGCAACCTGATTTTTGATCAATAAGAAGATATTTCCATGTAAAAGACGCATCATCGTGCCTTACAAAGATGCTTAGATTCCAGTTTTATGCGCCACTTTATACATACAAAAGCGGGCTATCACGAAAAACGTGCAACGAAGAAACGAATATAAGTCGATCTAGATGGTAGAAAGAATGTTAGTTTCTCTTCTTGGATATAGACGAGTTATGGAAAAAGGACACAATTGCTTGTTAGTTATGAAATTTTTAACTTCTAAATATATCTGAGTGTATGTATTGGGACAGCGAATGGCCATACCACCGTTTTTACTTCGGTTTTCGGTCCTATGTAAAGCCAGAATAGTAGTGGTCAGAATGGTCAGAAATCAGTAGATTTTCCTCATTCCAAAAATATTATAAAATGAAAGCACCTTGTTAGTGAACAACTCTTTTGATGTTGGTATGTTGGGATCTTTTCCCTTCTTATGATAAAAAGTATATGAAATGTTCGATCTTACGGTGCTCTCATATCGAACAGATCATAATACTGTTCAATACACAATGTTTAAGTCAGTATATCTCAACACGATTTGGCTGTGTTTAGCTAGATTTAGTATTTCCTAATCTCATGTGTTTATATCTTATTAATTTGAAAGGTACTAGATACGATAAAAAAATTCATATTTGTCTAATTACTTATTTTTTACTGTCGAGTTGTATTAAAAAAATGTATTACCTTCGATTAATTAATATATTTTTTGCAAAGAAACAAAGTGAAATGAAGTTAGGAAATTCTAAATCTAGCTAAATGCAGCCAAATTTTGTTTAGATATATTGACTGAAACATTGTGTATTGAACAGTACTATGACCTTTTCGATATGAGAGCACCGTAAGATCGAACATTTCATATACTTTTTATCATAAGAAAGGAAAAGATACCAACATCAAAGGAGTTATTCACTAACTAACAAGGTGCTTTCTTTTATAATATACCATTATAATAGACCAAGTTCTTTGATAAATTCAACTATTTGATTTGAATGAATCTAACATAATTAAACAAACAAGCAACAGATTAGAAATCGTCTGTTCGAGAATATGACTGCTATAGTCGGCAAAGAAGCAATGTAGATAGGACACTTTTCTGAAAAAACTTATTTCTTCATTTCTCTTGCTAGAAATGTCTTAACTAGTCCACAGAATCTTTTTTTCATATTTATTGCATTATAATGCATTAGGCATATCGTAATGCCTTGTAATGTGTTAGCTTTTCTATTGTGTTATAACACGATAAATTTAGAAAAAACATGTCTTTAATGCACTGTAACGCATTAGCGTAACGCGTTACGTGCTAAAAAATTGAAATTATAGTGTTATAATGCATTTTTGTCAACGACTTTCTCATATTTTTATAATGTTCCAACGCTATAAATTCGGCTAACGCGTAAATAGTTACAAGGTGTTACTAAATTCCTGTCGCATTAAAATGCATTAATTTGTAACGCATTGCAACGCGTTATGCATGTTCTAACTCATTGTAAGGCTATAGAAGTTCTTCACGAGTTTCAACGACATACATTTATTGCATTACAATGCATTAACTGTTCAGACGCTGTAAAGCTATACGTGATAGTGGTAATAAGTGTGCTGTGGGAGTTTATGTCCTAAGTCTCAAGTCAGTAACGTATATGTCTGATATAGATGAAGTAATTTTTGCCGAACCAACTTTTCGAGAGGAATCGATTGGCAGTCTTAGAATTTTATGGAAATGTGTCATTTACGAGAAAACCATGTATTTTCGTTTTGAATATTGTCTAACTCGTTGTAACGTATTAATACCTCGTGTTACACCGAGTTCCATTTTCTTATCTCATTGCAATGAGATAGAAAAGAATAATGCATTGTAATCTATTAGATATTAACTCGTTACAGCACGATATGCATTATCTAATGAGTTATAACGCTATAAAAGATTTTCCCAAATCTATGGCATTATAATTAGATAAAACATCTATAGTATTATAACGCATTAATTTCTAATGTATTATATTGAAGCGGAAAGCTCAAACGCGTTATAATACGTTAGAATCTAATGTATTATAAGACAGTAGACAAATCTAATTGCGTTGTAACGAGATAAAAAATTGAAACGCATTATAATATAAATTTATAGACTTGTAATGCAATGAAAATTTTTATCCACTTACAACGCCATAAATTCCTGAAAAATAACTTTGCAACGCTTTATAACACGACGGGCTACGTCTATGGCATTGTAATGAGATAAATCTATAGCGTTGTAATACCATAATTTAAGAAAAAGCATGTTTTATAGCGTTCTAATGCCATAATTTAAAAAAAAGCATGTTTTATAGGGTTATAACGCTACAAATAGAGAAAAAAAGATCATGTGGGAGGTACCACGGGATAATTCTGTGTGTAACAACAGTCTCGATGTATCTCCGTTGTCTTAATTGTGACTATGTGGTTTTATCTGTGGATGATGGGCGACTAGGTGCCTTGATCGTAGCTAGTGCATTGTGCGTTTCTAATGTATTAGTGATGTCTATCAAATGCACTTAAGCTATTTTTTTCAAAAAAAGCAGCTACTGAGAGGTGTTTTTTTGAAGACATTAAGGCGACTATCAGTAAAAAGATAAGAAAATGTACCTGACGTGCCTTCAAAATGCACTGTGGACGCATTTTGAAGCTAATCGAATGGTTTATCAAACACTTTTTTTGGCAGTGTAGTTAAAACTATCATAAAAATGTTGAAAAAAGTTTTTTGATCCAACACCATGCCGTATTTTCAGGCTAATTTTTGTCTATTTGTTTTCTCGCGTTCCTTGATACTTGGAGCAAAAATTTGTATACTGTTAAACTGAGCTTCGGTCGTTGTATGTTTTACTGTCTTTGAATCCGGAACATTTGCGCTTTCAATTTTCTGCTTAATGATCACCTGGATGCCCACTATGAGTTGGCTGTATACTCTTGCATCTAACCTACCTCGGCCCCATAAGATTCGTTAAAATGAATGCAATTGCAGATTTTGATCTTTTTCGTTTTTTACTTAGCAGATCTCGAACACGAAAAGAAGGAGCTCATATCTCAGGTGTGAGCTCATATCTCAGGTGTGTCTGAGCAAAGATAGTTGTACTGGCGATAATATGACGCTTACTTTCCGTCAACAAATATCGTTAAATTTTTATACAAAATGTCCTTCTATAATGCTGAATCATCTTCATTTGAAAATTGATATTTTGTCTGCTGATATTTTGAATTATTAATAGACATAATAAAATACGAATATGCATCGTTGATACATTATAAGTTAAAAAACCCTTTTAAAATGCAAATTGTTTTGCTTATTTTTTAAAATAATCTAAAAAAACCTCGAAAAAAATGAACTGCATGTTGTTTATGTGTTTTTTTTCTCTTTTTAAGTCTTTAAGTAGGTTCAGAATGATTGTGTGTGTGTGTGTGTATAACGGAGAAAAGGTATTTGTCTTAACACTGGGTAAATATATATATCCTGGACTCATTCATTTTTTTTTTCTTCTTCAGTAATTTTTTTTCCAAACTAGTAGATTCACACGCTTTCAAATAAGTCATCATTCTTTTTGTTGAGTTTTTCAGTTAAAAAGACTTGTCTTTAGGTGATTCATTTGTCTCGTGTACAAATGTCAAATCAGCTATTTATATCTAGTGTGATAGAACAAATTCAACAGGTTAGTAAATGACAGTTTAAGTAAAAAGTCTTATGATAGTTTGTGATATTCATAGAACACATGTAGGCTAAAGTCAACTATTTGAAGTTCATAGTCATGAAATAGTCACATTTAAAGAACAATATTAACAAAATACTTGACCATGAAAATCTTTATATCTATTATCTATCCAATCTGTCTGACAATCAGAGTGAATGGTTTTTTTTGAAAAAACAAGTATTATTTTAGTTGACAGGTATTGCTTCTAGTCTAAACTAATGCAGAAGAGAAGTATATGTGTCATAATCAATAATTATGTCTTCTTCTATTGTCTATAAAATCATATCTAAAATTATTTTTTTATACCTATAATGATGTATGTGTACCTTAGTCAATTGTCGAGACTAACTAAATGATCTCGGAAAAAAACATTAGTTTATTAAAAGGTTATATAATATTACACAGCTGTAGAAGAAGGGAGAGAGAGAAATGTTGGCATATTTAACCAATTGTGTTGACTTTTTTCTTGTTCTGTCGTGTTTTATCAGTTGAACTCCTTCTCTCTTTGTTCTTATAGTTATTAAATATAAATTAAGTGTAGAGTTTATTTACAAGATACTATTTTAAATAACGTTCATACACACATTCACTCATAGATCATTTCAATCTTTTCCATGAGGACTATGCCCAAAATCATACATATATTCACATCATTTTGACATTACGTTTTACCTTTTTATGGTTATTGACTCATTACATTTTCCATAACGTATTTTTTATTGTTACACATTACGGTGATGTAAACAAACAAGCATAGATAGGTTAATGTCTTATTAAGCATTGATCTGATTATATTACTGGATTATAAAACAAAAAAATTCAATGAAGGAAAAATATGTGTTGAGAAAGTCAAAGTTCTTCTGCTCATTAACTCTATATCATTATATTTTTAAGTGTTTTCTTTTGTATGTATATAATACGTCTCTTACCATTATTCGAGTGTTTCTGTATAGTGCATAGAATAAACCCATAAACTTATTAGAAATACCCAAGCTAATTTTTAGTCGTGCTAGAAAAAGTAAATAATATGTTAAAGTTGTCGGTTTATGTGTTTTGTTGTATGTTTTATTCGCTATGCATCAGATAAAAAGAAAGGTAAGTTTTATGACTTAGAATAAAATGTAGAAATTTAAAAATAATTTTCTTGAGTAAGGGAGAGAAAAGAGAATATCGATAATTAGACTTTAAATGGAATACAAAAAAGTTCAGTTATATAGCTGATGTTTGCGTGACCACAATAGAATAAAGGGGAAACATAGAAGTTATGCACAGCTCATGTCGGAGAGAGAAAATTTTGATAGTATGCTTTAGTGTGACAACGATCTAAGAGAATTTTTCCGTACCTTGAATAAATGTGGCTACCACATTAGCTATGGTTGAAATCTGACTATGGGTAAAGACTGAGTAATTTTCTAACAAAAGAAACTATCTTATGATATTTAGATTGAAAAAAATTACTTTATTGTATAAAGCATCTCGTTCATGGCGTAATTTGGAGACGAAAGAGAAAGTGTTTAATTGTTTCCTCCTCGTCACATTCACAACCCGCGCTGTCAACTAAGCGTTTCTGATGAAGATGAAAGTTTAACTGTGGATAGCCTATTTTTAACCTCATAAATAAGTGTTCAAGGGGACGAGAGAGGAACTGCACATGCTTAAAACCGTCGCTTGGCCATCCGTTATTAATTGTGTCAGATAAAGTTTCACGAAATTTGTTGATTGTTAATTTAGGACCGTTAGTGCTAAGTCATTCCATTCTGATAAAAACTGAAGTATACAACGTGTTCAAACAGTTGATGTTCTTTCGACGATGTCACGAACATTACTTCTCATATTGTATCGAGTATTCTTATTCTTTATTTGATGACGGCAGAACATATGCTGTATAAAGCAGATCTAGCGTGCGTTTATATAGTATCTATCTGTGATATCGCATTAACCTGATGAGAGATTTTCTTTTTGAAACCAGATTATCCACGTGAATATATCCCATGACAAATTATAGAATAAATATATTCCAACGTACTTAGCTTGAGGGACATTAGAAAGAGTTTGGTTAAGTTTAAGCGGTGGTAACCGGAGAGCGAGAAGTCGTTTAACCTTGGATGAGAATGTGGTAGTTTCGCATTTATCAATATTGACTGGAATAGAAAATCGATCAGATCATGTTTGAATGCGTGCGAGATCTTCATTCAATGTGGCTACCATTTGTAAAGGCACTGGATTACTGTTAATCAGTATAACATCACCGGCGAAAGTTTAATCACGCTCTCTATTCCAAGTGCTATGTCATCAATGAAAATCAAAAACAGTAGTGGACCAAGAATACTACCTCGTGACGTGTCCTTGATTATAGGACGACTCGCAGAAGTTGTGCCCTCAAACAGCATTTGAATTGTTCGTCCAATCAAGTAACTTCGACACCACTGTAATAACTTCCACTTTACACCTTTCTTTTCAAATTTTAATAATAATGCTTCATGATTTACATTATTGAATGCTTTGCGATAGTCAGTTAGCACCGCCTGAACGAAATCTGACTATTTCAAACCTTTATTCAATAATGTTCACCAGATAAGCTATCTGGTGAACAACTTCAATTAATAAGTTAATGGTACTATCTTTACTTCGAAACCCCGACTGATGGGTTGTGAGGAGATAATTTTTTATTAAATAATTATACAATTGCTTATGTACTATCCGTTCACAGATTTTGGGATAGAGCACGTAGCAAAGTCACTGATCGGTAGATAGTGGCTTCTAGGGATCTCCTGATTTAAAAAGCGTATGAACTAGACCATTTTTCTTCCAGCAGTCAGGGTATTCGGACTGAGTGAATGACTGTTGAATAAGTTGAGTTATCGACAACGTGGGTGTTTCTTCTAAACTACGTAATGCTTGGTTGTATTTGTTCTGATGCTGCTTGACTAACAGTACGAGTCTTGAGAATAGTGTTAGCTTGTGTTGAAGTAATGGTAATCGCTCTAATTTCGGTCGTCTCAGGAGTTAAGTGGTTAACGGCTGAAGCTGGTATTATAAGTCCTCACCAAGTACAAATATTATAGAATAAATTAAATTTCATAAACATGATCCTCGAACTCTAATATTCTGGTAGCATGTACATAACTTCAGGTATAGTCATCTTCGTTGTTAATGTGACAGTTTGATACTAGAGATCGGCACGGGCCGAAACTTTTTGGCCCTGTCCGGTGATGAACGGTTCCAAACCAAGCCCAACTCGGCCCGACCTAACGTAGAATTTATCTGGCCCTTCCCGACCAGTCCTTAAATGTTTCTGGCCCGGCCTGGTCCGACCAGTCTGAATGCTTTTACTGGCTAAGCGGTGTAAATGTATTTCTCAAGCTAATATTTATATCTTTATGATTTCTTGGTTTTCATTTTTCGTCCTATAACGGCATTACCTAAACGAAGTCATTCAGATGTCGCGGAACAGTGATAATACTCTTTCTCGGTACTGACGAGGGAACCTCCCGAGGTGATAAATCGCTTTTTGATCGATATCTAGTGGGTTACAGGTTAGACGAGCCCTAAATTGTTCGTTGTCAGCTCAAAGCTACAGAAATAAGAAGGAAAAAATTAATTTAGGGCTCTTCTTATAAATTCTATAACTTTGCAAAGAAAGATCGTGTAGAGCTGGGGGATGTTTCATTTTAATCAGAAATTTGTGGGTTACAATTCTGCATTATTAAGAAAGGCTTGGATTATTTTTTGGGGTTTCTGAAAAACTCATTTTCCAGAAGACTGGATCTTCGAAGAGCTATAAGCCCCATGGTCATATTCTGAATCAGCATGGTCGATAACCTATAACCCACTAGATGTCGATGAGAAAGCGATTTATCACCTCGTGAGGTTCCCTCGTGAGTGTACACATAAATTACAAATCCACGCATGCTTAAAAATTCTGAGTTCGGCCCGGCCCGTGCCGATCTCTGTTCGATACTGTAACCACCCATACAGCACATAAAGAAAGAAAAAGAGAGAAAGATTGTAAAACAAGCGCCTATTCACCTTATACTTACTATCCGAAGAGAAATAATGGAATTGGAAGTGACGCAGATGAAATAACGATAAAGAGGAAAGACTACCTACTAAGCATATTGACTGACTATCAGGATGTCCATGATTTGAAAACTTTCGTTAAAGTACGAAAAAAATGGATATAGAGGACAAATGCTTCGAAATCTTTACTCAATGAAAGTTATGTTAGTACGTTTGAAGTTGGAACAATCGTTGCTGAGATCGTTGCAGTTGGAACTGATAGTGTAGGATAACGTGGTTTCGCTTAAAACTTGAGAATTTGTGACATTTTGATTTTATTAACGACAAGTAGTTGTAATTTATTCTTACTATCTTTGAATAATACTCGACCAAAAACATTTTACTGCTGATCCATGGGTAAACCTGAACGTAGTGAATGTAAAAGACCTAGATCACAACGAGTAAAATCCTCAAACATCGTAACTCCAGTGGCCTGTGTAATATGCTTCCAACTGGCTAGCAAATTATATACAATCCTCTCGTGAATAAAAACATACGACGACTGTGCGGTTTTGCTTTGACTGTCTCGTACGATGTGCAACTTCAATAAATTCAATTCTCAGAGAATTCTGATCTAGCAGCAGTGACAATGACATTTTTTAAATCCCTCGTTTGTATAGAATTGTCTATTCCAGCCAAAGATAGATTATGTTTTCCTGCTTTTATAATAGTATACAGAAAACAAATTATAATAAACCAAAATTACATTTCAACAATGATAATTTTGAAAGCATATTCTTCGTCATACTACTACGATGTGATCGAAACAAAAAACCTGATTGTATAAAAACACGCTCCACAGGAGCTGATGTAGTCGAAGTTAAAGGAATTTTTAACCGGAGTTTCGAAGTTGACAAAATCTGTCATCAACTCAATTCCGGTAGTTTAAAAAGCAAACTCTGACTCAACTTCAACTCCGCAAGAATAGAGTTCAATTCCGGAGTTGAGTTGCCCAGCTCTGTTTCAAACGTATGTGAAACGATGAGCCAATTATAAAAAAAGACGATTTGTTTCGTTTGTGCGTTATTGTACCATCCACCCATCGATTATTTAAGACACAGTTGTGCGGTAGGCTTTAATAGACCACAGCTTGGTCTATCTTTCGACGTTTTGCAGAATTTGAATTAAATCGATGGTTCAAGAGATAATGCTGATCCAAAGTACTTGGACAAAAGTGACCCGAAAAAGTGAAATATGTACAGATACTCGAGATGTTGTAGCATTCATTCTCATTAAATATTTCTACTTTTTTATTCTTTTTCACAGAAAGATATGGATCTACTAGCGATAAGGTGAGATCAAATAAATAAAGAAATCGATGGAAAAAAAAAGTCATTAAGCTAATTAGATTTATAAATAATGCAATTCAAATATGAAAAGATCAGTGAGTTTATATATAGATGATCCTTATTCCCGTAAACGAGATAGTTCAAGATGGAAATAATATATTCATGTATGAGAGTAATTTTAGACAAAAAATAAATATGAATCTAAACGTATGTCATTTCTTTGAATATAATATTTTTCAATTATTGAAAAAAGTGATCATTTCATATTCGGTTTTTCAACGTTGTTGACCACATTTTTATCTATTGAGCTAGAGACTATGATGTAAATAGAATGATCTGACAATGTATTATGTAGGAATTTAGACAATTTATGTTCGAACGGTTGTTTTGATTCTTGTATACATTGATTTGTACGTGTAAGCAAACATTGAAGATTGTATAATCTTATAGATGTAGAATATGAATAAACAAACAATTTTTTTTATAAATATATACGTGTTTGTTTGCTTCTTTCTTTCTCGTATTGGATCCTATTACTATCTTCTCTATTTAAGATAAATGCATTTCATATCTTTTTCTTATATAAACGGAAAAAATTTACCATCATTGCAAAGCAAGCAAGAAGAAAATAGCAGACATCATGTTTGTAGCCAAAAGCAACTGCCAATGTTTTAGAGAAAACGTTATGACCTTGGCCCTTATAAGATTTTTTTGACTCTTACAAACAGTAGTATTAATCGTACCATTTTGGATAACAAACAAGACATTTTTACTTTCACTCGTCAGTTAATAGAACATAAATATTCATAATGTTTTAGATGTTTAGTAATATCACAATCTTGACTTTTCTTGTATTATAGCTTAATATTATTTGAAAATTGATTGTAACCCGGACAGATTTTTAAGTTGGGATTGAATTTATAGTTAAGAAATTGATAATATGAAAAGGATGAATTAATTTTTATCTTTAACAAAATATGAAATATAAAGAGTAATGACCAATTCTTTAACCAGTGAGTAATTCATATCTAACAATTAATTTAATTCGATTGAAATATGTAAATTATTAAAAGTAAATTAGAAGCAATTTTTTGCCTTCACAATTCATTCTTCTTCTTCATTGTGATCATAAAATTGAATTTAGTCCATACACACTCAATTAATTTGTTTATAAATAGAAAATCAATTAGTCGATCGTTTATGCTTAATATTGGGTAAAAAGAACGAATAATTGAGAACTCTTTAAAAATCAATCATTATTTTTGTTTTATTTCTAATCAATTACGTATAGTACATTCATATAGTAGAAGAAAAAAAAAATCTCATATTTTGTCAAGTATTTTCTAAATTTATTCATTTTTTAATCTACTTTATACGCTTATACATCGTACTTAAATAATAAAAAAGAAAAAAACATCATAAAAAGAAAAAGAGAAACAAAAATAAAGATCATACAAAACAAAAGAAGAGTGAAGACGAATATATAATTCATTTTTCATTCGACTATATTCTCTATTGCTATGTTTACAGAAGAAAAAAAATTAGTTGTTATTTATCGATAAACTTTAAGTGTAAAATGTATACTGTTTTCTGTTGATAGTATGGCATTTTGTCTCTCTCTCTCTCTCTCTCTGTCTGTCTCCTCCCTCAGCTTTTTTTTACCTTTGTATACTCGTTTAACTTTCTGTATACTCTATATAGATTAGAACTATTGTGATATGTAAAGGTGCGTGCAGTTCTGGATCTCATCTTTTGGATCTGTCATTATGTATTATACATTTATTCCTATCTTTCTTTTTTACATGCGTTTACGAGCGTGTCAGATAAACGCATGGTCCAAAAAAGAAAAAAAGTACAGTTCAAATTGCGTATAAAAGCAGACAATATTTGTACATTTTAACTAGCTATTTTATTATTAACTGATATTTATTGAGGGTGAAATTATACTGGTGAATTATTAGAGTTATATGGTAGAATTTTACATCTTAACATCAAATATCAACACAATAGCGTGTATTTATTATTATTGAATTGAGTTTTTCCAAATTTATTAGAATATTTTAAATTGTTTCAAAAATTTATAAATCTAAGCTTTAAGTTTAATTTGAACATAGGATTTTTCAAACATTTTATTCAATCTTTTATTGTCATATCTCAGTTTTTTTATTTCATTTTCTAGTTTTTAACATTTGAAGTAGAGATCATGTTTGTTTTCTTTTGGACGATAATAATAATAATAATAATAATCGACATATTTGTGATGATTAATATTTCGCATATAAACAAGAAAAATATTAAATCGTTATCTCACTTTTTTTTCTGTTTTTTTTTTTTTTTTTTTTTTTTTTAAAAAAAATTAGATAAAATGGTCACGCAATTCTTTTCTGTAATCCTCCAGGCTATAGATGAATGATACTCGAAAAAGATGTATAAATAAAAAAATCTTTTTCTTCTATGAGTAACAAACACCTTACAAAACAAAATTATCTGTTTAAGATAAAATGTCTGCAATGTCCTAAAATAATTAGGATAAATATTCTCCTATTCATCATCATTTGTCTATTCTATGGCAAACAATTCATCATTGACAATCTTAAAGAATTTTCCGGTTGTTGACATGATACAGACAAAATTATATTTTGTAATATAAACAAAAAATTCGTTATTTACGTTCAACAAAAGTCTTAATTCAATACTTCTAATTTGTAATAATTGATTCTCACATCTATATATATATAATTTCTTTTCTTAAACGTATTTAAACAAAGAGATATAATAGATTTAAAAACAATTATGTATGTTACGTTATTTGAAACAATTATAAAGAAAAACTATATGGAGAAACTAAAAATTGTTGCCATTATTATATACTAAGTGTACTTTTGTTAATAAATGTAATTAATACATACTGACATTCAGACAATTGTTGTTATTGTATCATCCAAATATGAACATTGTAATTCAACTTGACATCCAGTTATATGAAAACTACATTGAATATAATTCTCTCGTTCATGTTTTCCCTTTTCTATTTAAAAAAAAAAAAGAAAAATAGAAAAAAAATATCGACTAATTTGTATTTCTTTTGAATAAGAGAATAAAAATGGATCATTCATTGATCGTTTAATGTAATAGATACATTTCAAATGTTGACGATGATAATAGAGTCTCGATTTTTGCTGTCTCGACTACTATTATCACCCGATAATATAACCATTGAGCAATAAAAAAGCAACAACATCTAATATCTTACACATATTTTAATATGTAATATATCTATCTATCTATCTATGCTACTTAATGCTCGTTTTCTCTCTGTGATGTAAGAGAAAAATTATTATCAATATAAAAAGCAAAAAAAGCATAAGAGAAACGTAAGAAAAAGAAAAACGTCGACCGATAGAATAAACCATCAGCATCATTATTATACGTATATATAATAATAATAATAATAATCGTTATAATAACATATATCTAGCGCTGTTTAAATAACGAATAGTTTCATTCATTCATGTAGAGTACTATTCTTCTTTCGCAAGAAAAAAAATTGAGGAAAAACTATCATTATCATCCATAAGCTAAAAACCCCGAGAACATTATTCTTATGAATGTTTAGATGTTTTCTTTATTATTATTCCATTTTGCCTCTTCTTCTCTCTCTCTCTCTCTGCTCTCTCTCTTTCTCTCTCTCTCTCTCTGTAATTTCTTGACACAGCATCCATATACGATACACATACACCAAAAGAAATCTTAACATAAATCAAGATACAAAAACAAGTATATTCCAAACAAAAAAAAAAAGAAAATCTATTTTTTTTTCTCTTTTTCTTGCAAAAAAGCTTCATTTTATTCTGTACATAATTTTTTTTTTATTGTTCAGTTTTTGTTTTATTTATAAGAACATTATAAACAGATGACTGCCAAATTTAAACAGAGTATATAATGTCGTTTAAATCATTTCGTCTTGAAAATACTTTTAATACTTTACTATTATCATCATCATCATCATCATCATCATCAACAACAACAACAACAACATCCTCGACGAGAAGTACCGCGCTAAGTGCCCCAAATGCATTCTTAGGTGCAAGTAACATACCGTCGTTATTAGACGTGTATGATAACCGACGATTATCGATAAGTCAACGACGAACATCAATTGTGAATCAACGAAGAAATTCTCAATTACGAAAAGCCAGTTTTACAACTTCAACATTGGTATGTTCGATATCCTTTTCTGCAAAATAAAAAAAGAGATGAAATATTTTTAAAAAGTATAGCATGTTATTCTTCTAAGTCACATACTGCTATCTAGGAACATTTGAATACGTTTCAAAAACATGACTTTTTCTCTCTCTCTCTCACCGCTCGTGTATACTAAACGAAGAGAATAATTTGCATTATCATATGATGTTTTGAAATTATTTTTGTTTTAAATTGCTATCTAAATTGAAAAACAAACAAAAGAATATGTTCATTTTGCTCATATTTCTGATCAGTTATAAATATTAACTAAATAAGTCTAATACATAAAACTATTTTGATCTTTTCACAAGTTTTTAACAGTTCATAAATAATAAATATCATAAGTTGGATAAAATCTCAGAGGATATACATATAAATGAATATCTGTCTCCTCAGAGAAGAAATATAAATGGTAAAAAATACTTAATTTGACTGAGTATGTTTGTTATTCATCATATACTTCCGGTTTTTCACTGTAAAGGCGAACAAATTTAATTTCATGTGGAAACATAGAACAAAGAAAATTGCTATATATATTTTATGATCTATTTTTTTCGTAGCAGATTTATATAAATGACGCGTAATAGAAGTAGAACTTCTACTTCAGGATGTTTTTTTCAATTTTCAATTACCTTTAACTATTTATAATTATTATGATGTCGTTTATAGAGAAACGCTTATTCGTCTTTCTCTCTCTCTCTCTCCAGTTACGTCAAACAATATGTGATAGAAAAGAAAATATTTTTTTTGTATAGGTGTCCTGATAATTTCCTGTTCATTGAGTTCGAAACAATTGTAAAATAATATCATATCAAATGAAGTAGATCCATCTAAAGAGCAACAAAACATTTTTTTTTCTTCTTAATTATTGTATATTGTGACATTCGAATAATAATAAATCATTTTCAAGACTGCAGAAAGCACACAGGTAGTCATTAATCAAGTAAAGAACAATAGACACAAAAAATACGAATAAACGTAAAAATGATTGGAAATGTCAGTGACATAAACAAAAATCAATTTTTTGTTAAAGAATATGTCGACATCGATCAATCAACATTTTACTCGATGTTAGTCAGTAATTTTAGAAGACGATCTACATTCAACGAGAACAAGCATTTATTCTGCATTGTTAAACGTGAATAAACTCTAAACTAGGGCTGGATAGTTACAATTTCAAAATTGTAGTTAAGTTGGATTTCTGAAATAATTTTCAAAGCTCCGAGTTTTCTTGTAAAGAAAAATAAAGAAGCATAATATTCTTCTAGCAGATCAGAGAAAGTTGCTATTAAAAATTTGTTTTTATAATTGAGTTTTCATCTAAATATACGGACTAACTATTCTATAGTGAGTAATCTGTCTAGAAGAGAGAGTGTGTGTGTTACTTTCCAGTACTAAAAACTATAAGTTTTTTTCGTACAGAACTAGATGAAATGAAAACGACATGAAAAGCACTAAATATGTATTTACCTAATAAACTGTGGATTAAGTCACAAATACGGCTAAAATTATTGTAGTTTTAAAAACATAGGTGCATGAGAATGTGTTGCCTCATTTGAATTTCTCTTATTTAAGTTTGAATAGTGCATTTTTCATTATTAACCCTTTCAGGATCGATGACGTTTTAAAACATGACGCGTCAGAATTCGAATTTTTTTCGCGTCTCTTTGAAGTATACATTGCGTCTGCTTTTTTTACACTTTCGTGCTTCATCAGTTTCATTCTAGATATGTCTAGAGGGTTAGATGAATCTGAAAAACATAAATCATTTTTGAAAAGTTGAAAAATTTGTAATTTTTGCTCAAAATAAGTTGGTCCTGAAAGGGATAAGTTGGTCCTGAAAGGGTTAAGTGCCTAATGGGGTTTTGTAGAGGAAAGAAAGCTGCATCCAACCATAGGATTAACCATCGCGGAAAGTTAAAGCGCATCATATATTTCAAAAAACACTATACAGTGACCCTCTCCTCTGTAGACAAGTATCGGGCCTTTCGAAACTCTCCCATTTCTACTAGGACAATTTCAATAAAATGCTACACCAGTTGTGGAAACCTATACAGAAAAATGCGCTCTTTCACGCTGGCTATGTCAAAAAAAATTTCGGAGCGGCGGCAGATTTGCCGTTCTATCCGGCGGTGTTCTCTTCTTTTTCGAAAAAATAATCCGGTCCCAAAAGGGTTAATGTTATTTTATTGAATATTACGTGTAAATACGGAATCATTCTGTCACGGATTCAGACATGGTAATGCCTAATTTGAAACGATATATTAACAAGTACTTTTTATTTTGTCGCTTATATGTGTCACATTTTCTACAGTTTTCAATGAATGTTTTGTCTCAAACAATGATGATACTCTAAAAATGGAACAGTCTGAAAACTTAAATTAGAAACATTACTGATTGTTTGAAACCAAGTATAACTGAGTCTTACTCTTGCAACAATTTGTAATAAGAACAGTTGGTATTTCTTGAGTAGTGGGCGATGGTATGCACTTTGTTTGTTAAATTTTCATAGTTCAAATGTTGTACGATCAATTACACACATATGTTGCGTAGATAATTTTAAAATATTATTTATAATGACGTATGTATAACGACGAGAATGACAATTCTAATATAAATACTGCACTTTATTATACTGTTATTTAAGATTGTCACTATATTGAAGGACTGCTCATGTTAGGGTGCAAAATTGTTGTCATTTATGTATTGGATTTATTTTGTTTGATTAAATTTGCATTAATGATTATTACTTTTTCTATAGTCTTAATTTTACGTTGCTTTTTCGTAGTGTTGACTTTCATCCATTCTTCTTCCCTGAAATCTCCAGGTACAATATGGGGTATTCTTAGTCGAAGAATTCTAAGTACCAAAGTTACCCCATTGCTTTTTCTAGGGGTATATTTTAACAGACATCCTTAAGGCTAGAGAAAAATTGTGAAGAAGTGAATATCAAAGATGGTAAAAAGACGCTATTTTCTTTTTAAAATGTCACTGGCCAAGATGGTTGTCTTTGAGTATCTACACTCAATATTATCTCAGTTGACCACTAGAAACTCCTTCTTTCTTCAAATTCTTCTTTTCTGATCAAGATATCTGACCAGAAAATTAGCAAATGTTATGCCTGAATAAAAACTTTCATGTTTCCTTGTTTTGTTTGTGATATTTATCTCGCTATCTTTGTTTAAACACATTCTACTTTTTTTATCTTTGTTGCCTGATCCATCTAAACCACTTTATTAATACAGGATCATTTTAACAAATATATAAATACAGATTCTTCAAGTTTGGATAACAAGTTGTTTCGCTTCAAGTACATGTGAATACTCATACAACAAAATCTAAAGGAAAGCAGGCTGACCGATATGTTCTGATAGTATAAAGTTGTCGATCATTTTCATACATCACGCTTGAAGAGCATGTGAAAGTAGTTAACCGTGTCTAAATAACACATTTCCTTTCGGAACTATGTTCTAGAAAACGAGAAAAAATTCATTGTTGATGTGCGGTTTTTGTTAGTGTAGTGCTGAATGATGATGATAGAGAACTTTGTTTCTCTTCTGGTGATACGTCTTCTTTTTTCATCCATGTCCAGGTAATTGTTCTTTCTATCTAATCAAAAAATAAAAGTGATAAGTGAATTCAACTAGAAGAAAAACAACAACTAAGATACGAACAGTTGTCCCCCACGTTTATATAATACGTTTGAGAAATACACGCTTTAGAGAAAGAGAAATGACGAGAGGAAATGTCTGTTAGGAGAAAACGTTTACTTTTTTTTGAGTGTGCTTAATGAAAAAATAGCATTTCCTACCATATCGAGATCTACAGTTAACATGTCTAAAGTGGCCATATAGAATTGTTATTGTACTAATTTATTAATCAATTACAGTTAAATTTTGTACTAAAAATTCAATTAATAACTTGGAACCTGACTGTGATATGAGTTACGTGCTTTTGCTCCGCACTAAGAAATCCTATTTCAGACCTAACTCACTAATGTACTATCAGTTTTTGAAAAGTTTGAAAACGTTTTCAGGAAGATGCATAGCATACAAAACAATGAAAGACGAAATTCTTCGATGTGTAGACGAGAATCTGCTGGCTTGAAAACGCCTATGAGAATTGAAATGACCTTTTTCTGAATAGCCATCGAAAGTCTCATATGGCACGCCACTACCCTAGTGAATGTGCTTGACGATAGGTACCCTATTACTTGCATTTTTCTAAGATACCTATGCGGGTACCCTGCTACAAGAATGTCATAGATGTTTGAATTTTTTTCAAGTAAATACTACATGATAAGTACCTAGCTGCTTGCGGTTGAAACAGCATAGGTACCAGATTTTTTTTGTTCACCGTTTTTGTTTCGCAGTCAGATATAGGTAAAAGAGTGCGTTTCTATCTTCACACGATCGCTACAAAAATTCAACATGACTCTTAGAAAAAGATTTTCTTAATTAATTAGTACATGCCTCTTAGACATCTACTGTTGTTAATTAAACTGGTTCAATTGATCAATTAAGGTATCTGCATATGTCTCTAAGAGGGTTGTTACAGTAGTATATTAGTATAAGTGTTATAGTAACATATACTGAACGGTAGGAATGATGATCATACTTTATTATTTCTAAGTAAAAGGCGCTGGTACTAACATCTCAATTAGTGATGAATGAGTCTACGGGTAATTGTGCTGATAAATAGATGTTTCTCTAGAAAAATTATCAAATTTTTCATTTTTATGTAACTTCTGGCTTAAAAAGTTCAACGTCTTTGTTTCCTAAATTTTATGAAACTTGTTTCTAAGTTTGATAGATGTGTGATTTACGTTATTTCAGGTTCCGTTCATTAGTCTCTTAATTAATTATAGTATTAATATGCCACATAGAGACATATAACATTATATAATTGGTATATGCCACGTAGAGACGTGTGTTGGTGGTGTTTTAATTGAAAATAATGATTTAGTTAATCAAAAACAGTATCAATGTGTCTCTAGGTGCTATATGAGGCTCGTCGAGGCACAGTGACTCAAC
>CAJNOQ010003696.1:0-19406 GCA_905250885.1 Didymodactylos carnosus
CGCTTCTCTTCATAATCTAATGTGCTACTAATATGATAAAAGCGGTCAGATGTTCAGTTCTCTTGAAATATGCATCATTCGATAGGGAGTTTCATGCTGATTAAGAATATGTTACTTCGAATTATTTTAGTGCGCGTTATCATCGAGAAGAATTCAAAATACTGAGAAGGACTCTCTTTTTGAAAATCCGCTAACTTTTTTTAAAAATGGTGTAACTCTGTTCCAAGTGGATTTGGAGCTTCACAAAGGTGTTTTTCTTGATCAGCATCTAAAACTGCATCTAGAAAAGTATATGTGAAGGTTCCAGATAAAACAATAACTTCTGAGCACGTCGCTTTTCATCTAGACCTTTTGTTTGACGGTACTTATCTTGCAAGCCACGTGCAGCCTTTTGGTCAAGAGCTAGAGACAAGTTTTATAAGCCATTCACTTCGCCGTTCAGTTTAGAACAAAAGTATGAAGCACTTTTTTCGAAATATTTTTCGTTCCTGAGAAAGTACATTTTTCTTGAATCAGGACCGAAAAACTCAGAATTCTGCCCCTAATTCTCGATTTTCTTCATCAGACTCATTTCTTATGCAATAAAAATATCATATTCGGATTTAGCGTCGTAAAATTGATTCGAATGATATAAAAAAATTCGAAGTAACATATTCTTAATCAGCATGAAACTCTCTATCGAATGATGCATATTTGAAGTGAAAATAAAATAGTGCTCGACGTTCGAATTTGGGGCGCCTTATAAAATCGAACGTCTCCGAACTATTCACAATATTTTTTCATCAAAGTGACTTCAATTATACAAGAAGTGTACAGATATCGATCAGAGACTTTTTTATAAATTTAATATAATTCGATAAATTAATTTCATGAAAAGTCCAAAGGCATCTCATTTTGTCTGGAACTTTGTGCCGTATTCAAAGAATTCATAGTACCTGGTCTTGAGAGTTTAAGTTTTTGAGATGTCTAATTTCCAGTAGTTTTTATGGAAGTTTCGTTCATCTCACGAGGGAAGGTCACCAACTGCCACCTCGCTTTTGAGCTCTAAGCTAGTGGGTAATAGGTAAAAAAATGTGCTGAATCCGAATATGACAATGATTTTGGCCGCTAGGCCTCCAAAGACTGGATTTCTAGAAAACCAGTTTTTCAGAAACTCCAAAAACTCTCCAAAACTTTTCTTAACAAGTTAAAATTGTAGCACGCGAAATTCTGATCAAAATGAGACATTGCCCTACATGACATTTCTTTGCAAAATTATGGACTTTACAAGAAAAGCCCAAATGTTCATTGTCAGCTCAAAGCTACAAATATAAGAAGGAAAAAATTGATTTAGGGCTTTTCTTGTAAATTCCATAACTTTGCAAAGAAATGTCATGTAGAGCTGGACAATGTCTCATTTTGATCAGAATTTCGCGTGCTACAATTTTAACTTATTCAGAAAAGTTTTGGAGAGGTTTTGGAGTTTCTGGAAAACTGGTTTTCTAGAAATCCAGTCTTTGGAGGCCTAGCGGCCCAAACCATTGTCATACTCGGATTCAGCACATTTTTTTACCTATTACCCGCTAGCTTAGAGCTAAAAAGCGAGGTAGCAGTTGGTGACCTTTCCTCGTCAGTTCTGACCGAAAACTCTCCATCACTTTCTTAATATAACTTTAGGTATCGTTTGGAACAACATAACATTGATCGGTAGAACCAATAAACTTCTCTTTTCAGAGAACTGAACATCTGACCGCTTTTATCATATTAGTAGTACATTAGATTATGTGAAGAGAAACGCTTGACAACTTTATATTTTACATATGATCGTATTTTAGACTAAGACGACGAAAGCTGATGCTTTAGAATTGATACTGCAAAGCGCTCATGTCGAATTAATAACAAATTCACGTGTTATTGGTTTAATCAATAAAAAATGGCAATATTTTGCTAGGCGAACATTTGTTACACGTTTTATGGTTACATTAGTCTATCTAATCATTTTCATGTTAACAATAGTATTGGATCAGAAACGAGAGGAAACGGCATGTATTCATACAAGTTCTTACATTTGTATTTGAAATGATAGATGTATTTAGGTCAA
Source organism: Didymodactylos carnosus (assembly GCA_905250885.1). Lineage (NCBI taxonomy): Eukaryota > Metazoa > Rotifera > Eurotatoria > Philodinida > Philodinidae > Didymodactylos > Didymodactylos carnosus. The sequence continues at coordinate 2,081 of CAJNOQ010003696.1, forward strand.
AGATGATGGCGATGATGTAGTGGAAACTAACGTGGTATATCCAAGACAAAGTTTAGTTTATTATTTCTGTACAATTGGACATTTTCTCGTTTTGGCAGGCGCATTGTTCAAAGCAAGGCTAGAAATATGTAAAATATTAAGCGTTGGATTAAAGAAGTATCACATGACGCCGGTCAGTACATGTCATTAACTGAAATCAATTGAGCAGAGACGGCAGAACCATTTGCACTGGAGAGGGAGGGACGACACACCATTGAAATATTTTTTTTCTTGCGTTCTATGGACTTTGTCTCCTCGTAAAATAATGGCCCCCTCAGTTTCAAAGTCGTCCCGCAGTCTCCGCAATTGAATCTAACCGGTGGACAAATGTAAACTTTAGAGACAAAAATAGTCAAAGTTGGTTAACGTGAAAAAATTCTTACCACACGGTAAAAAGCCATGTTCTTCAAGTTTTCAACGAACTAGTTGAGGAACTCATCTGAGTTCTTTAAGATATAGAAACTTATCTTTTCTTTTCCAAAAACAGTCAGTTTTTCATTCGTTTTAGTTTTTTAGAAAAACACACAACACAGTTTCTCTTTTAAGTTCTTTGAAGATGTCGGAAAGGAAAGAAAAACCATCGGCTTTGTCAGCTAACTCTGCTACCGAAGTGAAATTCCGTAACGATTTTTTTGCATTTTGTTTCTCCTATATTTTCGAACTGTGAGACGCCCAGAGCTCTAGAACGTCTCAGACTAAAGGGGAAAGTGTGCTAAAGATTTTGAGATGTTCTCCCAGTCTACACATTCTTTCATGCAAAAAGTCTGATGAAAAACTCTTTAATCTGAAACGTTCCAAAGCTCTGGGCGTCTTGCCGTTCGAAAATTATAAGAAAAATAAAATGCAAAAATATCGTTATAGAATTTTATTTCGATAGTAGAGTTAGCAGGCCAAATCGTCACAAATGTCAATCACCATATTGTTTTACTAAACTACCATATATATATATATTAAACACATGATAATTTCGTAAAAAGAACTTAAAAATTATATTCGAGAATTTCTCTCTAACTATAAGAGTGTGTGCACACTTCGAGATCAGCATGTTTTTAATGAGATCGATCAGATTGGTGTCCATTCAAAAATGTTCAGTCAGTTAGTCATCTGCAGAATTAGTCAATCGACTTTTTTAGTATTGTCAATGACAACATTTCTATTGTTTGTAGAACATCAGAAAAATAATTCAGTCATTATCAATCGTAACTATATTACTCAAGGGGGAAAAGGCGGCTCCGGGAGCTTTCCGGAGCCCTTGAAATGCTATCCGGAGCTTGACATGCTGAGCGATGATCTGAGTGGCTCATAGTGCCACAGATTAAGGAAACGGCTCTTTCCCGCAAACAGAACAAAAAGGTTCTGTCCGCGGGAATAGAATTCACGGAACAGAACACAATTGTTCCGTTATCAGGAAAATTTTCCCGTTAAAAGAACAGAATTGTTCTGTTTGGGGAACAGAAGTTTTTCTTAGAAATGAAAAATTTTGAGCGAACGATGCTCTCCGATACTGAGCGATGCTCTCCGATGCTGAACGACGCTCTGCGATGTTAAGAAAGAAAAAAGTCGCCTTTTCCCCCTTGATATTACTGCATAAAAAAACTCGAACGCAGCAGAACTTCAAAGAAGGAAATCTTAGAATAAGTTCTTGCAAAAAATGCAGTACGGAAAAGAGTTATTCGAACCTGATATTTTCTAGAGAACAAATATCTCAAATAGAAATCTAAAAATGAAAAATTATATTTTCAGCTCTTTCATAGCATAAAAAAATCAGTTTCACCGATTTTAAGAAAACTCGTGTTAGATTTCTACTTGAGGCTAATAAAAATTATATTTGTGTTTTCTGAAAAACTCTTTTTTTTTTACTAGTTGGATATTTCTATTTTCATACAGCAGACAAACTTCATAAAACTTACGTCATTGAATACAGATTCAAAAGATAATTCTCACTCATTAATATTACGTTTAAGTTTTGCATTTTGTTTATTATACACACTTTTGTGTCTAAGAATACACAAATTCATTCAATGTCGCTCAACTTCGATTTTCGATCAAGGTTTTTAATTTTGTTTGCCTATCAGATTCTGTACGCATGATTCATTGTCACTAATTCATGTTTATTGTTTGAAGTTTTCAACAAAAACGTAATTCAACATTTTATCAACTACATTAGAACTTTATATTTTTATGCCATATATTTATTTCATCTAGTTTTAATGGTTTATTACAGTAAATAAACATCATTTAATGCGTCGAACAGTCATTTTTTGTAATGCGGATAGTTTTGTAACAATTTTAAAAACTGATATTTATTAATTATATTCATGAATCTTTTTGTTTAAAGAGAATTCCAATTTATGAGAAAATAACATCATTTATTATCCACTAAAAATATGCTGAATGTCATTTACATGCCATTTTATGGAAGAAAAAAGAATTTTCTACTATGTGTGTGCATGAGTTTATACTTTCGTTAAAATCTGAATTACACTAGCTCTAATTCCTTATGAATAAATGTCTTTTCTATCGTATTCTTCACAAAAACTAGTACATAGAATATGAATGCAATATATACTCATTTGTCTTAGATCTTTTCAACAATATGCAAAAGAAAAGGATAATTTTGATTGTCGAAGAATGTTCCATAATATTTTTATATACAGCAAAAATTAATTACTATTTTTGACTGACAAACATATACTTTTTTGAACTTGGTATATAAATACATTTGCAACAAACGACTATTCATTTTTCTAGGTAACGGGTTTGATTCGAAATTATGCGGCATGTACTTTTTGTTCTTGTATTATTTTGATGAACATTTCAAGAATGTTAAATGTGTCTACACAAATTGTTGCATCTGTGGCTTCCATTACTGGTTGGACTTACATGTTAACGTTTGTTTTTGGATTTCAACTAACAGGTCCTTTCATGGTGATGATGTATAAAATATTATCCAATGATGTTTTACGCTTTTCTATCATTTATATTGTATTTTTAATCGGATTTTCACAAGCATTTTTTATTCTTTGCAATAATAATGGTGAATTTGAGTGCATAATCTTACTTTGTTTGTGTGACTTTTGTTTATTATTTTAGGTTATAGTGGTTTCTTAAAAAGTGTGAAATTGAGTTTTGTCGGTACATTCGGCGATTTTGATATTGATTATTTTTCTGAAACCACATATAATTATGTCAGTATTCCATTATTGATCATTTACATTGTTGTTGTTGCCGTTCTTTTATTGAATTTATTAATCGCAATGATGGGTGATACTTTTAAAAATGTGCTCGGAAATGCGAAGCAAATATGGTATGTTTATCGTCCATGTCGATATAGTTGTTAAAGTTATGTCCCATTGTTTTCTTTTCTTTTAGGCAATTAGAACGCGCTCGTATCTCATATGCTATTGAAAGTGATATGTCAATAGAAGAGCGACAAAAGGCTAAATATTGGACGATGATTAATGGTAGACGATATTTGGAAGTTGAAGAACTAATCACCAATTATTGAATGACGATGATATTGATACGGATGAGAAAGATATAGATGGCACGCATCTATTCTTTCATGTTTTTAAACAAATAAACTATTTCATTATCGTAATCTCATCATACATAGTAATAGTAGCACAGTTGTAGATGATTTTCCTCTAGTCTTCACATTGAATAAATTAAACGTGATTTTTAAACAACTATTTCATAGTTATTAACATTGAAATGATCAGACAAAAATGAAATAGTAGAAATTTCGTACACATAAGTCATCAAACACATTGATAAAGGATTGCACTCGATTAAATAATAGTAACAAAAAATATTTTGTACTGTTCTTAAAACGGATGGTACCATTTGATAATTCGAGTTTCTATAATATTCTATAATCCGACGAAAGATATCGACTTTTGATAATTTACACCAAATGGAAAAAGGAAAATCGTTGAAACTGTACTAAACTTTTTTGTAAAACATTTTATAAATAAATGTTTACTTATTTCGTTTGTCAATTGTGGAATTATGTTTAATGTGTGAAACTAGATCTATCTTTCTAGAATGAAATTCGTTTTTCGATTTCCGTTAGTGGACTATAAAGACCTGTCAGACAGCAAAAATTTTATTAATCTATTCTTATACATAGTCTCTTCTTGAAAACTTAGTTTAAAGAAAGATTATGAAAACTGATTTACGTAAGAAAAGATGCCCTCGAGTCTCTTCTTTCGACTGGAGAAAACAGTAGGTCTTTAACACTTTTCGTTCGAAAATAATCGCACGCATTCTTTTAAAAAAATACATAGCAGCTGAAAAGAGGTAAGCTTTAGAAAAGTCGAAAGATAGCTTATTTATGTGTAACAGATGTTATCTCCATATGACAGAATTCATCTACTTTTTTTTTCTCTCCATTTTCCGAGCTGCATAACTGATTGATCTTTAGTGAGCTGTTCAGAAAATTGTGTGTAGTTTGTTTGACAGTTATATATCTGATACAATAAACATTCCTTAGACATATTTCAAAGTTTCAATCTCTCACCATTGTTCAACGCAAAGTAAAGTTAGAGATAACTGCAAAACGTAATTTATTAGAAAGAAGACTACTTCAAACAAGCTACAAAATTGATCACAAATATTTGTGTAAAAAAATGTAAGTGCATCCAAATATAACTACAAATAGAAAATCACTAAAATATTTTAAGAATAAAAAAATGTGAATATAAAAAGTAATAGGGTGAAAGACATCAGCACAAATGCTAATTGAGCAAAATAACGAGATCACAGTCCTTTATTGTAGTACAAATATTCTAAATTCGTTTTTGATTGTATATTACTTTCTAAATCACGCGTTAAAATCTAATAGATAAGAGAGAAATAAATGAGATAGTTTTATTAAAGAGATGAGTGTGCCTCTAATTTTATAAGTGTATTTGGTAATTTAGACTCATCTTTCATTTTTCTGAGACAATTTGAAGAAATTGTTGATTTTTTAAACCTACTTTAGATTTTTGTGGGAACAGACTAATTGATAACGGTAAGGCTAATCCAAATGATAAAGTACACGCTAACACGTTCAGCGGTAAATTCAAACGTGGTATACGACGTAATAAATTTCTAAAATAACGAGAATAGCACAAATTTAATCAGCAAAAAACAACACACATACTTTTCGAATGCCATCATAATAATAGGCGGAAAAAATAATATTGGAACAGGTAAAAATGCTCGAGTCATTGCCATCTCCTTTAGTGCCTACAATAAATATATAAGATATTTAGATATGTGTAAAATAAAAGTTTAGTGTGTGTAGTTATACATTTTTTGCTGCTATTTTTGAGACACCAACAGGATTATTGTTTTGATCAATAACTTCAATTCCATCAAATAATTCATGAAATCTCATAAACACAACGTTACAAGTACTCGCACAAGCTAGAAAAGTAACACTAAGAGAATAAAAGCAGTTATTTATCATATATTTATCTTTTACCAACAGCTGGCAATGGTACAAAACGTTGAACAACAGTTTTCAAACCCGGTGATAAAGATTTTGCTCGACGAATTAATAAAGTTAATCCAACCTAAAAGTTAAATAAAGCTTATAAAGAGCATATGTCTGAGTTACTAAATATTCTTACCGCAATTGATACAGCCGATGTCACTGCAGTTAAATATCCGATAGCAAATTTTGATATTGGAGTATTCTTAATGTGAAGTACAAGGTAGAAATGATGGATACTAGAAGTAATTGTGATTACTTGTGTAGCATTTCTGTTCGCATAGTTGACACCGGCATTATGACTCTGATTTAGCCACTGCCAAAATATAATTTGACTAAGCGACGCTTGAGGAATCAACATACCAACAACGATCGGAGTACCGAATGGAACATAACCTTCGAACAAGAAAAACGAATTCTTTGATACTTCTAAAGAAATAACCAAATATTTTAGCTATGACAGTAAGTATTGTGTATGATCAGTAAGACAAACTCGCAGATTTAACCGTCAGTGCACAGTATGCAATGAGCAAGTGAATGTATTCGTTTTTCGATTTCCGTTAGTGGATTACAAAGACCTATCAGATAGCAAAAATTTGACTGATCGTATTCTATATGAATGAACAAACGACTGTTTTCTAAACTAAGAAAGTTTCCGAAAACTAATATATGGTCGGCTTTTCGCTTTTCCCCGGCAATCAATCGACCTTAAAGTATTGCATAAATGTTGTTTTACTATTTACGACATGGTAGTATTAATATGTATATTTGTTCATGGACTTTACACTGGATTTTCTAAAAAACAAAGGGTTTTTATATACAATCCGCTTCTCATAGCTAAAAAGGTATTTCTTTTTTATAAAAGCACGTGGCATTCATCGAATCAACGTACAACACTGCATCGAATGATGTATAGTACAAAAACTTTACCAAAAAAAGCAGACCCGTTTTGGCCCAAAACAGTCTTTTTAAAGTCTCTCCTTTTTCGTTGTAACAGACATTTGAGGTATATGAAGACAAATAAAATTAAAATAATCTTTTTTAACAAGAAAAAAATAAAATGTTTTCAAAACTGTTAGAAAACGTCTAGTTTTCCTTTTTCAAGTGTAGATGTGAACATCGAACCAAGTATTCTTTTAAATGCTTACCTGCCATTCTAAATGGCATAAATATTTTTTGTCCAGTATCGGGATGAACCATAGCCTAAAATGAATAAAAATCAAGATATGCCTTCATAATTTCAAAACTATGGCCACGTCTTCGTTACCTGTACAACTTTTTGTGCTTCCCATAAATCTTTGTCGGTAATAGTTGAAGATAATGTGCCAGATTGATGCTGAGACAGTAATTTTTGACATTCAGCTAATTTAGTCTGAATAAAAAGAACTATTGATAATAGTGGAAGTGCAGGCATTTTAAGCTCGGAAAGAAGAACTTCAAACATCTTTTATGAAATCGGCTGCTCTCATTTGTGAACAAGATATTTTTTTTTAAGTAAAGGTAAAGAAATGGCTTATACCACTTTAATCTACTTACATTTGATACAAGAAGTGTTCTGGGATCAATAACATTCATAAAATGCCAGAATCTGCCCCAATACGTATTCTAAACAGAGAGTGAAACAGATTTAGTAGGCAAACAGATTTAACGGTTTATCACCTAATACTCACCAGATCATAACGGGATTTACCAAACTCGAATGGAGGATAAGACATAATTCGGATGAGGGAGGAAAAAAGAAAAAATCTAAAAGGTTTGATCACATTTACTAAAATTATCTACTACATAAGGTAAACATATCTAAAAATGTCGAAGAATTTCATTTTAAACTAATCTTTTTCAAAACTTAGTTACATTCTAAATTATGAAGATAAAAAGCTTATAAGAACAATCTGCATCCACGTATCGTGTCTACTTGGTATGGGGGTCGTATCACGAAAAAACTTAAGTCACCAACTTAAGTTGGGACTTAAGTCTAAATTTAAGACCGAATTAAGTCCGGGCACGTAAACCGTATCACGAAAAGACTTAAGTTGGCGATTTGTTTACTTCTTAAACTTAAGTCCTGATTTAAGTCCGGATTTTTCACTTAAGTTTTTTCGTGATACGATCCCATGAGAAGGCAAATATGTAGACCATGTGTAAAACAAAAGAACTCGAGCAAAAACCAAACAGTAGTCAAATTTCAGATGGAATTAATAAAAAGTCATCTATACTAAGCAATGTGCTGTAAAATTAATTAATTAATGTAAAACTATCCTATTGACATGTATTGAATAATTATTTTATTTACAATAACATGCGACATTGTGTTCATACTAAAAAATTGATTAATTAAATGTATTCATACAAAAAAAAAGTCGGTAACATTTCATTATTTTCATTTCAAAGCATATACAGTTTAAGTGGGGAATATGATCAAACTAAGACATGGATAAGCATCAATCAAGGAATGCTGAGGATCTGAACATCAGAAAAGAAAACTCACAAATGTTTAAGACACGTCTTAAATCATCGACAAGAACGTTAGAATAAGCAAAATTAATTTAACTGTTACATGAAGAAGCGTGTTTTTGTGTCAAGGTTTCAAAATAAACCTTAAAAAAATTTTCTCAACACCGGACTATCATTACTCAAGAATAATAAATCTTACGTTTATAACACTATTGAACCTGACTTTAACTTTTGGATTAAAAGCAAGTACAGTCGTGTTACTATCAATCTATAGAGATGATGAACCAAAAATAGAAATAAATACATACATGATGATATGGACAACAAACAAAACTCAATAACCATTTGAACTAGGATCTCCTTTTGAAGAATAATAAATATAAACTATAATCATGCCTATATAACAAAATATGTGAAATATTATCATTGTGTCGTTTTAAGATAAGCGAAAATAAAACAAAGCAAGCAAACTGGAAAATAGCTACAAAATATGAATATGAAAAAATAGCAGCAAAAGACTGTTCTGTACGAATGCAAATAGAAAAATATACAATATAATCTTAAAATATACCTTTGTAAAAAATAGAAAAAAATAACTACTAATTTTAACTGAGATACATATGTCTCAGTTTCATAAATAAAAATCATAAATAGTAGAAAGAATGTACATAATATGCGGCTAAATTTATTGAGATCTTATTAAGAGAAAAATTCAGACTACATGAAGCTTTCTGGTCGATAGTTATGAAGAAAGTAATCATCAAGTTGAATATATCTTGCCACAAACAGTGAAGGATTCAAATAAAAAGCGTCGATAATGCTGTCTTCAGTGCAAGATAGACAGAAATATGAAAACCAAAATCACTAACGAAAAAATCTATCATAAAAAACGAAAAAAAAAATAAGGAGAAAACTCGGAGCACTTATCATTTTTTAAAAAAAATAGACTGTATTAATTGATCGAACGTTCAACACCTGAAATTTTTCATCTATAATTTCTGTTTTCTAGAAAAAAGTTAGAAGTGTAGGAAAAATCAGAAAGTTGGATATTGTTTAGAAGAAAAAGTCTAAAAATCAACAAAGTTAGTAATTCTGTCGAAAATTGAAAGGTATTTATCTGAGTGGAGCCGCTCTTCCGAATTTGATGATTATTGTATTAATTTTGTTGTTTCACTAAGAATTGTTTTCAATTGTGCATTTTCCTGTTTCAAATGTTCTAATTCTGTGTCTAATGTTTTATTCTTTTCTCGTTCACGTTCTAAACTTGATTCCAATGTTTCAATGTAATTACGACGTCTTTCACGACATCTTCGTGCCGCTTCACGATTACTATCACGGATATGTTTACGGCGAATAATATCATTCATTTCTCCTGTAATAGGTGCTGGTTGTATTACATGCGATGACGACGTTGTGACTCGTTGACGTTTGACTTTTGGCGGCATTTGATCAGATGATGTCACTTCATTTGGCATGTTTTGAGCTAACGATGGAATTTTGAGATCTAAGTAGAAAAATAGAAAAGTTGATGTTGATAAGTGAGATCAAAAAGTAAAAATTGCACATAATTTATCACCAGCAGATGAACATGAATACATATGGTGTGAAAGTTGATGAGAATTTATATATTTAATTAATTTTGTGGAGTAGATCCATATAAATATAATTAAGCAGACTCTTATCACTGACAAATGCAATTATAATAGAGTTTGATTTTACGGTCTAAGGCAAGATATATAGATGGATGTTATTAACTATTTACATCAATCAAAAAGAATTCCGTTTCAGTTTCACATTAATAGATGATTCATATATATAAGTCATTTTCTGTATGAATCATCAATCGTTTGATGCGTTCTCTTATATTATTTATCCCACTCTCTGAAGCTTTAGATGGATAGAACATCATGAATTATTCAATGTATCTCATACATAAGATCTGTTATGAGTATGTCTCGATAGCGCTTATTTCATATAAAATACTAACAAAATTATTAGTAATTTTTAATGAACTTTTTGTTTTGAAACCGGTTAAGAAGTTGAATACACTTAACAACAGAAAAATGAGGCTTAGAAGAGGTTTAATAGTAGCATACTACTAAGAAAAAAGAAAAGTTTAAAAAATCGTGATCTAAATCGCGTCAAATATAAACTTCATAAAGAATAAAATTAAGCTTATTTAAAAATTGAAGGCTAGTTGACCCTACAGATATGGTATTATCTATCATACAATATTTTTTCAATACTAAAGCGTGATTCGACTAAATCCATCGCACTTGTTTTTACCATGATAAACGGATACTTCAAAAGTGCGAACGGATGAGATACATACATAACTAGACTAAAGTATACTAACGTTGAGTATTTATTTCTCTTTCAAGGGTTTGTTCATTGCTGTGACTAATAATTTTATCTAAATTTGTTTCTTGTGTTTCAACTTGAAGTGTGTATGGTTTTTGATCGATGAAGATCTGAATATAAGACGAATTGTTATTGTTTGATGGCGGTATATCATCGTCTGTTTGTGATTGACTTCGAATAATAAATTTTTTCTTGGGCGAAAATACAGGTGAGGATGAAGTTGACATAGGTGGTGTGGGTAATAATAAATCACGTAATTGACACAATTCCGTTACCAATGAAACAGATTTTGTTGACTCGATTGATTCAATATCACGCATCACCTATGAGACAAAATTAAATCGCTGTTTAATCTTTCTCAAATAGTTTTATTAAGCAAAAAGACGAATACAATTCAGAATATCTTGCAAAAAAATATCGTTGTTAGTTATTTGTGAGAAAAGTGGTCTGTGCCATAATTTTGATAAGTAGTATTTGTACAAACGAACTATAGTTCTTCCCTGTGTTTAAAGTAAGAAAGTGAAAGAATATGATCAGATCCAAGTTTCTAACTGTTATTTGTCTTTTGTTTGTGAACAAAGTAAAATCGTTATGAGGAAAAGGGTCCATTAGAACTATAAAATTTAGCGAATTTATGAAAATGGTAGAGAACGGCAGCCTGACTGAAATTTTTCGCTGGTTAATTAGTGTAACTGTATTTATAACGCTAATTTGAATATTTTCATGACTTCTTGTTCTTATTTTTTTCAACTTTTCTAGGCGCTAGGTAAATACGTTCATTCAACTGCATATATATAAATCAAACACGAATATGACAATATTGGTCATACATATTTATACTAAATATAATGATTTCATTGATTCTTGAACTAGCCTGAGCGAAAATCATACTTTTTCAGTCCTACTACTCCTCAAAAAACTTCTTAACCCGGCTAGTGCAAACCTCAGTATACATGTCGCCTCGTCAGAGCAAAATTTTTTTTGTGTGATTACGCAGTAAAAATACAAATACATAAGTGGCGTAACGCAAGAAATGGTTACAAAAGCGAAATTCTGCATATTCTTCTACAACACAATATTTACAAAATTCTGTATTAGTCGAAATACAGAATTTTGTAAATATTGTGTTGTAGAAGAATATGCAGAATTTCGCTTTTGTAACCATTTCTTGCGTTACGCCACTTATGTTTTTGCATTTTTACTGCGTTATTCACTTGATTCACGTAAAAAAAATTTTGATATTGGCGACATGGGTATTATCATAAATAATGAATTTCTTGCTGTTAATGTCTTCAGTATCGTTGCTCATACGTGGGGGACTGTTTTCACACGTAATAATGAAGGAGAATAATACCAATTATTTCCTTGCTCTGATAATAACTGCGAAAGCACTCAACTTACTTCAGCCGTTGACGGTGGAATGTCAGACGATGATGATGATGATTGTTGTAGTGTAGAAATTTGTTGAAGAATATTTTGAAACGGTGATTGTGTGGGTTTCCGTGTTAAACTTTGTTTTAGATCTTGAGCAATTTTGGATAATTCGTCAAGAGCAGGAGGAAGAGTGAAACTAGATGTAGTTAGTTTCCTTGACAGAGACTCATCGACATCCATAATTGCTTACGAAAAAATGGTAGAAAAAAAATGATTAGAACGATATTCTACAATTGAATAACAACAAACATTTGATTAAGATCAGTGTAATGAACCATCAACGGTGGGAAAGATTTTTAAGCAAAAGTGCGAGGTAAGAGGCAGTTCCCAAAGGTCAAACAACAACAAAAAAAAGCCATTAACTTCTAACATTATGTAAATTGTAGCAGAGCAAAAAGGAATGAATTTGATAAATGCTATCCTAAAAATACATGCTGGGAATGGGTCCCGAGTAACACTGGCTTTCTACGACAATCCTCCGACCTTAGACTAAGATTGTTTATTCACGAACAATCCTCCGATCTTTGATCATCCAATCATATCATTTTGTTTTTCACAGACAAATAGTCGACTGCTGCTTTCCGAAAAGTTTTGTCACATCTCCGTCAAGTTCGCACATGTTAGCCTTGACCTTTGACCTTAATTGTCACACATTGACTATAAAAAGTAGAAACGGAGAATAGTCACAGTAAGGAAAAGCGATCGTATCATGATAAACAAAATCATTCACTTGAAAGTATATGGTTAGATCGTACCTCAGACGTTAGAACGTTGACCTAGAAATCCAATGTTACTTAGGTTCCATTCCCGATTGAGGTATGTATCTTTTTTTGCATATTTGTTATCAGATTCATTTTTTACCACAAAAATTATGTACGTGCATTAATAGTGTGATAATAAAATGCAAGTTCTTATCTAACGCTAAAATGCCACATAAAATGAATTTCCAATCAGCCGCGTTGCAGATGGCGTTTTAATACATATATAACCCGACTCAACTAGAATTCGATCTTTTTTCAAAAGTTGTGCAAAATAAAACAGAAAACTAAGATTTGTAGAATTATCCCGAAACTGGCATTAAAAAACATAATTATTTAACACACATTACGAAACAATCTAATATTAAGAAGCACGAAATAAAAGAACTCCCATTTTTCTACATACAAGTCTCGCATACATAATACAGAAAGCTTGTCTAGCTACAGACAAAGCCTAAAGCGTTCCTCAGTAGATTCACATTTTCCTAGTCTATTGTCTTAGACTAAAAACCGGAGGATTCTCGAGGAATTTCTATTAAATTCTTATGAGCTTTTTATGCTGTAGAAATCTCCTTTCGGCAAAAAGTCATGACGTCGAAAATTACTTTATCATTTTGTTTTGCATTGAACAATATTTATGAATTAACCGTATTCCATTCAAAAGAAGTTAAAGAATTTTCTCTTAATGAGAGATTATTAAAGCTTCAGACAATGCGTCAGTGAAGACAAGGGATGCGAACACAAACTAAATTAAAATTTATAAAAATTTTTAAACATACCCGGGACATGCGAGGATTTTCAAGAGATAAACTAAATACATCCTACAAGATTCTTGTGCTGCTTCTCGTGCAATACTGAGGGATTTGCTAACGGGAATACCGTGCGATTTTATGGACGGATGTCGACTGTAACCGATCATCACGAGAAAGTTGAACGACATTTATTCTGCAGTTTTAAACTCCTCTTAACTTATTCGCTTACTTCACTATGATTACAGTTGATCCAAATGACTTTAAGATACAAGAGATTTTCTTGTAATTATAATACCCAAGCAAAAGTGCTCCAGCCCAAGTATCTAGATGTTTTAACTGGCGTATCGATAGATATTTTTTACTCTTTTATCTAGATGCGCTAGGTAAAGTATTGAGTTAGCTGGCTGCATTGCTCAATCCATCTACATTCACCAAGTTAAGCCCTATGCAAATGCTAATTTATGGACAATGTTAATTAGTTGTTGCATCTAGACAAAAAATTTATCTGCATCTAGATGCATCGATCGGTCACCGGGATGCATTGAGCGATGTTGATGCTTTTTCCATGCTTGGGTATTTTCTTATAGTTCTATAAGTTTCACCTGATAGATTTTCAGCTTTTTCTTTTCATTCATTCCCACTACCCTCACCTGCCAACTCTGTTCGATGAGAAATGCAAAACCTATTCGATTTTGTTGATGTCAAGAAACGTCACATTGAAAGGCTACATTGACACTGCAAAAGTTAAATGAGCTAAAACGAAGCTGATTGGTCGGAAACTTCTGTGCACTGTCCCAAAATGTTACGGTAAATGTGTAACAATATCATGCTAAAAGTGTGATAATGTTATGTTTTACCGTAACATTGTCACACTTTCAGCATTCCATTGTTGCACATTTGCAGTAACATTTCGGGAGAATGTGGGAAACAAACATCTGACTCTCTACTCAATTTTTCTGCCTGAGCTTAGAAAGGCAACTGTAGAACGTAAATTCAAATCGACCGGCTGTTAGCAAGCCGCAACGTTTAGAGTACCGACGCTAGAAAGCAGCACAATTTTAGGGGAAATGTCAAAATCAGCTAGCTACACAAACATCCACTCGTACGTCTGCGGAAGTGGATGTCTGTGTAGCTGATTTGGGTTGTCTGTGGATGCCTGTGTACTGTCTGTGGGTGTCTGTAGGTGTCTTCATGTTTTACTATTACCCTCAAATAAAATATCAGTTGACGTGCAAGAAGCAAGATTCAAAAAGTTAGTGTTAAAGTAGGCAGAAAGGGCTGGATTTTGAGATTAAAGCAATGTGTAGTACTTCAGACTAAGCGAAAACAAGCATTTCAGCCTCTCGAACAGCAGGGCATATTGACCTTGTATACTTAAATTATATGAATATTTCATATTTACTTTTCTTTTTTCTTTTTAAATTTATATCTGATAATATATATATATATATATCCGCAGCCAATAAAAACTTTAACTGATGCCTCTATCCAGAATAGTACACTCTATTTGACAGACGTTATAGTAGCTGCACAAGTCGACTTAAATAGAAATATTTTTAAACATTTGCGATGAAGAAGCTGCACTATATTTTTCATTACGTTAAGCAAAAGAAAAAACAATCACGTATTTTGTACAACAGTGGACAAAGTATTATGATTTCTCGATCAGTCCCTCGTGAATGTACTTGATCCAAGTACTTGATTACTTGCCGAGTACTTGGGAAGTATATGACAAGTTTCTTCACTTACTAAGCAAGACCTTGCCGAGTGTTTTTACTTCCCAAGTTCTTTTCTAAGTACTCGCCGAATCATAGGCGAGACTCTCGGCAAAACTCCCACGGAACTCCTGTCGTGGAATCCTGCAGGAGTCAGGTGGGACTTTCAGGGGATTTCTCAGGACTCCTGTGGAACTTTTTACTCCTGCGGGAGTCCAACGAAAGTCCTCAGAATTCTCAAAGTCCCATGGGAGTCTTCAGGAGTCCTGAGAAATCCCCTGAAAGTCCCACCTGGCTCCTGCAGGATTCCATGACAGAAGTTCCGTGGGAGTTTTGCCGGGAGTCTCGACTAGGGTAATACCATCGCTTGATTCGCTTCGGGCAAGTTGAACAAGCAATCATTCTTTTGTTTTGCATTGACCAGTCGTATATAAACGTCACAATAAAATCAGCATAAACTTAGAAAATATATTTAGGTATTTCTACCGGAGTTGAACAAACTTGGTAGCCATGCATGCGCCGCTACTAAAGTAGCAGTATGGCTGCAGAATACGTACAAAATAAAGACAAATGGAACATGTATTTGGCTGAAGTTTTTCAAGTAAATTTACTTGCATTGGGTCAGCCAAATGCTTGGACAAGCACTCGACAAATAAATTTACTTGGAAAAGTTCACAATTACTGCCCGCATTACGTAACGCTCAAGTACAGCTTCATTCACTTATTTTTACTAGTTTTCTTCAGTTTACTGTATTTCTGCTAAACTTAAGAAGTTTTTTATTTCTATATGACTAGATAGAGCATTCAATTCTTTATCGAACAGTATATTTTTTTATCCGACTTATTCCTAACCTTGGCTGAGAATTTAGCGAAATTCTAAAAGCCCTAACAACAATTTTTGCAAGGTAATTAATATTTAGCTGCAAGGGAAATGTCTAACTGAAACTAAATCAAATTGTCGTGGAAGTGGTTTCAGGTCGAAGAGATCCATCGAACTCATGTTTGTACAAAATATTGAATGAAACCGTCCTGTACTCGAGGAGAAAGTTTAATTTAAATTTTTAAATTTTAAGTCGCCTATCACTTTTCATTACAGAAATGAAAAAACAGGTTTTAGGGCTATTAGCGAGCATAATGCAGAATTTATGTAAAGTCCTCTGCTAAACCAGACACAAATTACTCAATTCGATAGAGAAATCAACGCTCTATCCAGTTAGATAAAAGCGAAAAAGATTCAAATGTCCAGCGTGTTATAATTACTTGAGAATAAATACCGAAAATCCTATGGTAAAATAATTTTTTAGGGCTTTTAGAATTTCACTAAATTCTCAGGCAAGATGAGAAATAAATCGGATAAAAAAATACACTGTTCGATAGAGAAAAACTGAATGCGCCATCCAGACATATAGAAATAAAAAACTTCTTAAGTTAGCATAAATACAGTAAACTGAAGAAACTAGTGCTAAAGAAAATAATAAATAAGTGAATCAAGCTGTACATTCACTAGTGCTGAACCCTGATAATCAGTGACTGTGATCACTCATCCAATTTGAATCTCTTTAACTGGATGTTTCGCGAGATATAATAATCTCATTTATATTTAAGTTTTTGAATTAAAATACTAAATTTTGATCAAATACTTTGCCAACGTCTACGAATAATTTATGAAAATTTCAAAGGTGAACTATACTGTGCAGAAGTCACTGAAGAGTTTAAAACTAATTTCGAAAAGTTGAAAATTGGCAACCTGTGCCAAAAGTTGAGTTGAGTTATAACTTCTGTTCATAGCTATAATTCAGATTAAAACGCAGACTTTGTTGTGCGACGTATACGCAATTAGAAACTATATTGTCTGGGTATGAATTTTTTTGATCACTAAATTTTCCAGCATGAATCTCACATTTTTATTTCTCAATAAAGTATAATGTACAACACAAACATATTCGTTGAAATATTAAACAAATGAAAAATATTTTGACAGTTTTATTTATATCTATTTACAAATTTAAAGCTATGCTAACGTTCTTGGGACGCCCTTTTGCTTTTCGTTTGCCTAATGGTTGAATAGATATTTTATCGCTAACTTGATACAAGTTAAATAAAATTGCTAATCCAACAGAATGTTTACACCAATATACTTTCATGTCAACCGGACAGCTACATGATTCTAATGGTACAACAAGCCAACAGGATTGTTGCCACACCAGAAAATCATTGATTGTAAGCCACTGACGAGAATGATAAATACCTAGCTAATGATACATGCAATGAATTTCTGGTGTGGCAACAATCCTGTTGGCTTGTTGTACCATTAGAATCATGTAGCTGTCC
>CAJNOQ010003697.1:0-19405 GCA_905250885.1 Didymodactylos carnosus
AGAAGAATGCTGTTCTAATTATGAGGGTAGGTTCTAGAAAAAAGCTGTAGTAATTACTTCAAGTATAACAGTACTTGAACGCGGTAATTAGAAATAGTTGTACTTAAGATATGCATTTGCAACGATACTGAAGTGAATCGAACTGTGAGAGAGGACAATGCTCACAGTTTGCACACTACAGTAACGATCTGACGTTAGAGTATGTGAATACCAGCTTCTTTAGGCATGACGAAAAAGGTAAATTAAGATGTAATCTCAACCCTTTTTTTTCGTTGTAAATTGATCATCACTGGCATTTGCTTATCTGGCAACGGTTTATAACCAAAGCCAATCATATCGAATTCTAATTGTGCTGACACTACTAGTTGTGAATAATTTGCTAGAATATATAAAAATTATATGATATAAATAAGATTACCTCTGATGAGAAAGGGACTAGAAAAGAACATGCAAGAATATCCAAACAACTTACTCCATAACTTGTATTTTTGTTCCACGCGTGCGACAAAGTCGGAAAAAAATTGTTTCATATTATTTGTTTTCGAAGAAAAGACATGATTAGTGGGATAATAGACAATATCAAATGTAATATCGTGTTTTGATTGCAAGGTTTTTACAATTCTCTCGACAGCTAACTTTTCATAGATACAATTAATTTTTCTATCAAACTGATTCACTTTTGTGTCAAGATAATCAATTTTATTCTTGAGAAAATTAATTCTATTGTCAACAAAATCAATCTTCTTGTTTAACATTTGATATAACAACAAAAATTCACCCGTTAATACCACAGTTTGTTTGTCTGTTTGTAGAGGTTTTTGTGGACTATGCTGATCGACTCTAAAATAAAAATATTTTTATGCTTTCATCTTTTTTCCACATGAATGAGATGAAAATTCTTAATATAATTTCTACTTTTCAGCCACTTCGGTCATTTTAATTCTCCATTTCGGAAATCGATATTAGAAACAGTTAAAGAACCATAGCTTTTCAATCCCGACCTAATGAAAGAGATTGCTGGTAACAATGATTCTTCAGGCATAAATAAATAAAAGCTCATCAGGGTATGTACAAAAAAGAAACAAACACTCGTAAAAAACTACATAGGAAACGGAAATGCAAAAAAGAACTAATAACAGCGCAAGGAAAAAAAGGTGGAGGACGTCAGTTATCGGGGAGGATCAACTGGAAGTGTTCGGTGAGTTCGTCGAGATCGCCGGCGTTGCTCACTGGCCATCGACCTAGAAGCATTGACTCCTCGTTCAACTCGGTCGATTCGTCTTCCACACTGATTTGATTCGGGGTCTTCATAACGGAAGACTCATCCAGAGAATCTTTAGGTACGTCGCTATGTGATGATGGATACGAGAGGATCTCGTTGAGGTCAGGCTCTTCGGCATGTCGAGGCGTCGCTAAACGGACTGACGATTGCAGGGCGAGCGGTTATTTGTGACCGCCGCTTCTACTTGTATAAGCCCCCTCTAATCGTTTACGTCTCTGACGCCGTAGGGTACTCTTCTTCAGGCGTTTCTGTTGCACATCTGGCTGTTGCCACTGATACTTTTGCATCACGAGTCGTGACTACGAATATTGTTGTTGTTTCCTGTCGATTGAGGGTCGACTTGTCAAGTTCTGCCGATATAGCGAATCGACAAAAGATCGACCACTAACAATCGGGCCGGTCGATGATTTTTGACTCAGACCTACGGATTATCGAGTTCATATTCTAAATCAATAATATCTATTTGCGTAATATGTGCACCGAATTCTACTTTTTGTCTATAATCATCATTGTCAATTAATTCATCACCATCGTCGTCGATCGAATCATTAAACTGTCTCTGTGCATGAGTCTGTTCGGTGAACAAATTCTTTGTTAGGAAAAATGTTGTGGTAGACGATGAGGGTGAATGCTGTTTTGAGTTTTTTCTTCAGTTTGTTTTGCTTCCGCATTATTACTTTTTGGTTGTGATTGTTTGCCTGTTTTTTTCTTCTTTTTCTTCCTACTGGTTACGGATTTTTCTTGTAAATCATCAATATTTAAACTCTTTAAAGCTTCATTCCTTCTACGTTCCTCTTCAACATCTTGAATTTTTATTTGGTTTTCTAGTTGTCGCAGTTCTTCTGCAGATAAATTTTTATAAACATGTATTTCCCCATCATTGGCATTTTTCATAATTTGAAAATCAAAATGATCGTTATAAACATATATTTTACTTTCAAATGTAATTTTACTTATTGTACCAGCGGCACATCATGTGTTTAAGTATGTTTCAAAATCTTTTGGATATCTTCGCATAGAAATCTCAGAAGGAATTCCATCAGTGGTAGATTTATTATATACGATTATTTTCATTGATATAATCGCCTTTGAAATAAGTGACTTCATGAAAAGGTAGAAATAGGACATAAAGCTATCAAATTCGGAATCGCAATGCAAAAAGACGATCCTCGAGTAAGTTTTGGGTGCACCCGTGAGCCATATCAGAAAATGACTTTTTTTGTGGCGCGGTCGTGAACGTGAGGAAACACACATTCTGAACGTGTAATCTCGGAGACACTCCAAAATTACTCGAGGATCGTTTTTTAGCATTGCGAATTTGATCGTTTTATGTCATATTTCTACCCTTTTCATGCAGTCATACGGTATTGATTTAAAGAACATTTCTCCGTTATATATAAAAGATGAAAAACAGCAGTACGTCGACGACTAACAATCGGGACGATCGATGATTCATTTTATTTTGTAGTAGACGATGAGAGTAAATGCTGTTTTGGATTTTTTTTCTTCAGTTTGTTTTGCTTCCGCATTATCACTTTTTGGTGGTGCAATCAGAGAAGAGGACAATTTACCACCTTGTTTTGTCTTAAATTTGATTCTTCCTTGCTTTATTTCTCTCCGTCAAGGACTATTTGCTAGCGTAGGGCCCACAAGCCATTTTTAACGAATCGAGCTAGCTCGTTAAGGACGGTTACACAGCCGAAACCGTGGTCGCAAGTTAGTAGTTCGAATAACAAGAAATATGCAACAATTTCCTGAATGAAATTGTTATCATATATATACGTTGTCGTTGATGATTCAATTGTGTATTGATAGTCACACACACAGACATTTGAACTGTGTGACAGACGTACATACAGACAGACATTTGAACACTGCGTGGCGGACATTGATTCCTCACTATTTATCTACCACCTGGTGAGATCCTTAAGCAAGATCGAAAGTGCTCGTGGTGGCTCAAGTGGCTAATAACTCTATATGAACGTTCCAACGAGGACTTTAATACCTAAACGTCTACAAACAGATCAACGCAATTGTATATATGGAAAAAAACTCAACATCAAGAAGATGGACTCTTGTTTGGCTGAGCATCAAATAGCCGACAATCAAAATTTTTTTTCCTATATCTCGAGTATCGTTTAAGTTGATCATTAAATAGCCGAGAATCAATGATTTTTCTCTAATAACGGCCGGCTATTTTGCACACAAGTTTTGTATACACGTTTAGGAAAGTGGAATGATTTTGTACAACGTACACATCTAGGAACATCGTTGTGCTATGACTACGTAATATATGTACTGATCGTAGGAATCGTACAAATATCATTAATGCGTGATCAAAAGTAGACTCCTATCTACAGTCTGCGGTGCATGATGAAAAGGCTTTTCTAGATTAGATCGGCAAGGCCAAAACTAATTTCTTGTCAGATTTCGAAAGAAAAAAGCCGTATATACAATTAAATAATCGGAGGTACTTTTTACACAAATGCGTGTCTCGCTGCGCGCCTTCGGCGCTTGGTTCGACTGCGCAGACGCTGTTCCATCAGGATTTCGTCTTGAACCTTTCGCACCGGGTAGCATGGCTTGATGGTTACGTTGGTTATGTTGTTACGTACTTCAATGGTACTGTGTTTGGACCTCGGCGGTAGCAAAAGTCATGTAACACCCAAACGCTTCTTTTGCATATCTTTAATGACTGGCCCACCTACCTAGATTTTCTGATCAGTCCAATTTGTAGAGAATTCCACGGGCTATCCAATGGCATCCTTTTGAAAAATATTCATTAGGACAGAAAAGACTTCTAAAAGAGTATTCTGCAACTGTTTTCCGTAGTCCAACGCGTTTTTTGCACGTCTCTGGTACCTGGCCCAACCAATCAAGATATTCTGACTAGCTCAGTTTGTAGAGAATTTGAAGGGCTCTCCAATGGTATATTTTTGAAAAATATATAATTTTTCATTATGACAGCAAAAATGACTAAAGGAGTGCGCTGCACGTATTTTTCGTACTACAACGCTTCTTTTACATGTCTTTGGTGACTGACCCAACCAGTCGAGACATGCTGACTAGTTCAGTTTTAGAGAATTTCAAGGGCTATCGAAATACATATAAACTGAGATGCAAGCTGACTTTTAAGTACATAAAAGAATTAAAACTTTGTGAATCTGTATCCTATTAAGTATGTGACCATATAAAAGTTTGGTCTACCATTTCTAACAAACAGCTGCGAAGATATGATTTGGATGCCTTTCAATTCAGTTTTTCATCGTCTATCTAGCAATGGTCGAATAAATCTTGTCTATTATTTTAGCCAACAGAAATAATTAAATTACTAGTTAGATGAGACAGCAAGACGATGATGGATGATGGTGGAAAAAACTTTTTTTCACGCTTTTTTTTAATGTTTTTCGCTCGGGAATGACATAGAGTAATAGAAACGTGACTTTTCTAATAAACTCGGTCATCATCATTCATCATCATCATTATTAATCGACTGCAAACAAGGTTGGTTTACAGGCGGCTACAATTTTCTTCCATTCTTTGCGATCTTGTGCTGCTCTTCGTATTTCGTCGGCTGTGGTGGTACGTCGCTGTTGATGAGCTTGCCTATGTACGTGGATACAACATCCGCGGCTTGCCTCTGCCTCTTTCCCGTGATTTTCTTCGGGTGTATAGAGAACTTGTTGATTAAGTCGTTCTCATTTTTTCTAAGACAATGCCCGACGAATCTCAATTGTCTGCGCTGAATTTGTAGAGCAAGGGGGTCAAGGCCGGCTATCTTGTATATCTCTTCGTTCCGTTTCTTGTCCAAGCGTTTGATGTTAAGGATGACTCTGTAGCAGTTGAGCGCGTAACTGTTTAGGCTTCTCTCGAGCTTATCTGTAATGACCGAGCTCTCACAGCCATACAAAGTATTGAGAGACATGCTGCTTGGAAGATGTTGGTCTTGCGCTTGATCGGCAGGCTTTTTGATCGAAATATATCTTTCATTTTCCAGAAAGCACCCCACGCTTGACCCTTACGCACTTTGATATCCGATTCGCTTGAAACATGGAAGTGGAAAAATACGAGTGGGTCGATTCTCGTTCAAATGCGCCCCCGTCCTTTGAAAAAAGAAACCTCCGTGGCTTATTCACATACTTTTCTCTGAATCACATACAAAAGTTCGTCAGATCATTGAGTAAGGTCCGTAAAGTATGTAATTACGGGCTTTTCAACCCGGAAGTTGTCAGTCAGATCTGTAATTTTTCCGTGAAAATATGGATTAAAGCATGTGGAAAATTACAGATCTGACCGACAACTTCCAGGTTGAAAAGACGGATAATAAAACTTACAGAATACAGATAGTCTATCATGGCGAATTGATCAGAAATACTTGGAGCTTCTCCGCGGACATTCAGTGGGTGTCCACAAAGGTTCTTAGCTGGGTATGTCCATTCAGGTCCGTTCACTTTATACAGATATAACAGCCGCGAAAATTTGAACATCGTATAGAGCATAGAGACTTGCATGCAATTGCTCATTTGTTCATTAAAAAAGTCATATTCTACATGCCCGTTTAGGGATATCAAGTTTTCACCTCTCTGAGAACGAAGCAACTTTGACCTTCTTTACATAAGAGAGAAAATATTCAAAGAGATCATCTGAAATATGTACTGATGCAGAGAGGTAAACAGCTAAGCAAACGTTTTCTGTAGGCCGGGTGGTAGATCTCGCCAGATAGCAGTCAACTGTGACAATATAAAAAGGTGGTATACGGGTAATAAAATTGACAGTGTATAGATAATCTATTATAACAAATCGATTAGAAATACTTCCAACCTCTTTGGGATCTGCAGAGGGTGTGCAGAAAACCTTTTAGCTTTATATTACATTAGATGGTTTTCCGGTGGAATCAGAGAAGTTCATAGCATTTCTCATCTATACTGGTTGCGAACGCCGACAGAAGGGAAGCATGAGGATTGTTTTAAATTCAGAAATAGTTTTAGACTTCTTGAGATTTTTGCTCTTTATATTCATATTAGATTCCGAACCTTACACATGAAAACAGAAAAAGTCCAGAAGCTGTCTTAGGCAGGTCTCCAGCGAGCGCCGACCGAAGGGAGGTGTTGTTTTGAATTCAGAAATATGTTTAGACCTCTACAGATTATACATAAAAAAAGAAAAACAATTCAGAAGATGCCCTAGTTAGGGCCCCAGCGAGCGGCGACCGAAGGGAGGCGTGAGCATTGTGTTCGATTTATAAGTCACCAAAGGGCGTTCGCTTGCGCAGATCCAACTTAATAAAGTCAAGGGACCGGGCGAGTGGAGACGAGCGCTACCTTGTGTTTTTGCTGTTGCTTTGTTTTACAGTGATTGTTC
Organism: Didymodactylos carnosus; assembly: GCA_905250885.1. Lineage (NCBI taxonomy): Eukaryota > Metazoa > Rotifera > Eurotatoria > Philodinida > Philodinidae > Didymodactylos > Didymodactylos carnosus. The sequence goes on from CAJNOQ010003697.1 coordinate 6,644, forward strand.
TTTTCCGTCTCTCCGTCATATAAGACTATTTTTGATTGGTTGTGACTTGTCATTATGGTTTCAACTATTCCCTTTCGCAGAACTAACATTTAAGTAACATGAACAAGTATATATATATTTATATAGATATGTGACTCATCCTGCATCAGTATAGTGAAACGCGTATCACAATGACAGTATGGCTACAAAGTTTATTTCTCTTTAGTTTTCGATTATGGGGTGATTAGTTTCCCTGTTTATTCTAAATTTGTTGTTTTTTTTCGTTACGTGAAAATTTGAAATCCTGTTAATGAAAGTTAAGAATGAAAGTTCTACTTAAAAACCTTTCTAACTGGTTGGTTAAGAAAGCAAAGTCGTCTCTCACCTTGTATAAATTGATTAAACTTCGCTTATTGAAATTTCAAACTTATTTGTTTTCTGATCTGTACTATAATTTCTTCGTGTTAACAGACCTTGTTAGTGTAGATCCTTTACTAACACACAATTCCATTAATTTTACATTGTGTCCAACGTTTCCTGAAACATTGTACAATAAATGACTAAATACCGGTAGTACCAATAGGGCTTTTTCCATTGTAGATTTTATAAATCATTAACTACTTGATATTTAGTGTGCGAAATTTAAAATGTAAGTGGATTTTAATTGACTTGTTTTATGTTACTTTACTCTAAATGCTTCTTTTATATTTTCAGGGCATTCGAGAATCCAAATAATACACGTGTAAAATACTCAGCCCCGAAACATTTCGATGATTTACAGAAGAATGTTGATGAAGTATGCTCATAAATTAGTTCATATTGTCTTTCCTGAATCATTTCGCTTCTACTCATTCTTTTTCCTTACATAAACTTGTAGGTAGTTAATGTAATGAAGGATGGTTTGGATAAAGTATTAGTGAGAGATAATACATTAATAATGCTAGATGATCGTTCAGATAATCAGAATAACACAAAAAATACTTTAGTTGTTTTTTGTGTTGGGTGAACGTTATTCTATGCTTAATATATACTTCTATGCACTGATTTAGTTTATTATATTCATGCTTTAACAGTCAGTTTTGTTTGGTTACTTGTTTATCTTTTTATCTATCGATTGTTATTTAATTATTTACACTTTTTCTTGTTCAACAGGTTGTGGATGTCATGAAAAACAATCTTGACAAAGTATTGGAACGTGATAGCAAACTTACAACACTTGAAGGGCGAGCCGGTATGATTTGTATTTTTTTTGCTAATATACTGCTAATGCTTTAAAAATAAAACATTAATCGTTACTCTCAGATGTGACGAACGTATTCATTGTTCGCAAAAGTAGTGCTGTTTTAGTTAATGGGTAAATCAAACTTATTAGGCATCCTCATGTAAAACGTTCACTTGTTTAACAATATCCATAGTGATTCATGTCAAATATTCAATAAATTCTTTAGTCTAGATTTTCTTCAATGTTTATAACTTTGCCTATTTTCGCCTTGAGATCCAAAATGTCTGTATTGTTGCTCTGTATAATTCCTTAAATCAAATATAAATCAATCAGTTATGATTATTTTATGCTTTTTTTGCGCTGCTCTTATTTAGATGCTTTACAAACTGGAGCATCACAATTTACAACAAATGGTGAAAGATTGAAACGAAAATATTGGTGAAAAAATCTGAAAGTAAAATAATATTGATTATTTTTTTCTTTTCATAGTGAAATGCGTGAAAAGAATACTTTATCGCTCATTCGCTCGTCGTTCAAAAGTGTAGACAATGTTATTTAAATTATTTCATTTCAGACGAGATGAGTCATTCAGCAAGTTTATTCCGAACTTCATCAACAAAATTAAAAAATAAATTTTGGTGGAAAAATGTGAAGGTATACAGGTTACTGCTCTAATACTCTAAAATCAACAAAAGAGATAGTCACTTTTTCACATTCAAAATCGTGATGAATCATAAACAAACAGTTAATTTACTGACTTCTCTTATCCATAATCGCTTAAACTGTAGTTGGTTCTTTTAGTTAGCTGTAATCATCTATGTTAAATGATTGTATGTAAATTCTAATTTAGATGTGGATTCTTTTGATCGCTATTATTATTGGCCTGATTATTATTATTGCTGGTAAGAGAGTGAAGACTGTGTTCTTCTGCCAGCACTGACGTTATTTCTTCGTTTTAGTTGTCGCTAAAGTACAATTCGATAAAAAGAAAAAGAAACCGCCAGCAACAACATTAGCAACCAATATACACGCAAGAAAAAGATTTATTATTGACTCTCTTGTAAGATTCGTTAATAAATGCTTGAAATCACTCATCATCATACTCGCATTTGTTATTTTTAGTTTGATGAATGAGACATGTTTCGATATGTGTTTTAGTTTTTGTTGGCCTCTTTATACGATAATTTATCTAACAATACGATTGATCATTATTCTGTTTAAGGTTTCTTTGCTTCTTTGATATTAAAATTTTTCTATTTTTTAATTTATTTTTGTTTATTAAGGCTAGAATGATATCAGCAATCATCTATATATCTTCTTTCTATTCTGATGTATGTATCTTTACACACATTGGGTATATCTATCTATTTTCTTTCCATTTTTGATTGCTCGTTTGTCTCTCCTTTCATCTTGTATAAATGCGACTCGGGTGATTGGAAATTTTTTTTCGATTATTTAACCAAACATCAGTTTTCTGGGTTTTTTTTCTATTGCTCTTTTTTTTAAAATTAAACCGTATGAAAATAGTTTTTATAAAAATCAAATCTAAGTTTAAGTCAACAATCCGTTGATGTGTTGTAACGAAGCAGTGTAAATAATAGTTCAAAAATATTTAAGCCAACAACCAAATGAGAAGTATCTCATTTTCATCAGAACGCTGTTCTATAGTCTTGTTTTTAATGAAAGAAAAATCAAAGACAGTTGATAGAGATTTTTGTTCTTTCTATAGTCCTTCCGTTTGTAAAACTGACTCGTATGTTCCTCTACAATAAACATTAGAGCATTAGTACTGCACGAAGTGTCTATGTGTCGAAATGATTGAAGTTTTAATAAACATTAGCGTAGAGTGGGAGTAGTGCGAGAGATAATATTATTTCATTTGAACGATGTTGTCCGCTAATACGAGAGAGACAGAGATAGATGCAAGACAGAAAAGTGTTCTATTCTATATAAATGTATTCATTATCTAAATTTACCTGTAAATGTTCGGTGCTATGAATTTAAAGAGTCTAGATTCGTCTATTTATCTTTAGTGAGGAGTGTTACTTCTTCCCTACGGGCTCGATCAGCGAGGTGCACAGCACTAGACCAAGGGTGAGCCATGGCCCATCCCTTAGAAATTTCGTTTTCTTCATTCACAATAGAAAAAAATATTTTGATTGAAATTGAAAATAAAAATAAAAATACTACACAAGAACTTTTTTTACTGTTTTCTTTGGCCAAAAAAAAGGTTTGGCCCACCTATTACTGGAATCCCTGAGTCAGTCGCTCGGCCCGGTATTTCTTACGTTTGCTTTTGTGAACACTTTTCTTGGAAACCATCTATTGGGAAAATATTTTGTGTTTACAACAAACTGCTAATCCTCATTTCTTTTTTTTGTAAAAACTGTGCAGAGTTTTAATCTGCTTTATGTTTTAGATAAATTAGTGCGCCAAAAATTGTTATCCAATAAAAGATTGATCTTTGAGTAAACCATGTACGTAGAAAACCTGTTCGAATTTGTGTGCAATTTAAGGGTACTTATCCCCTCATTCCTAACTCTTCATAAAATCGCTTCCAATAATAAATCAGAAATGATAAAGGCTGCATATGTCCAGGCTAGATGAAAACGTCTTTTGGATACCTTTTTGTATAGTTTTAATTCTTTATCTATTATCCTTCGAGAAAACTCGATTTTTTGATTTGCATCTATTACAAACTCTCGTAAAACGCATCCTACTGGGCTCTGAGGTACTGTAGATCCTATCTCAGAGAAGATCTTATTCTTGTTTGAAAATATTGCTTCCTTCCCCATTTATAGCCAAAAAACTGAAAAAACAATAAGAACCCAAGAATGGGGAAAGAAGCAATATTTTCAAACAAGAAAAAGATCATCTCTGATATAGGATCTGTAGTACCTCAGATAATAACTTGAACCATTATTGGTTTATTTTTTTGGCAGCGATTTTACGAAGAGTCAGAAATGAGGGGAGAAGTACCCTTAATATGTTTATACATTTTACAGGGCTACTAATGGTGGGGGACAAGCGAGTAAACGTTTGGCACAAACTCAAGCGCAAGTCGATGAAGTTGTTGGTATTATGAAGGAAAATGTTGACAAAGTGCTTGAGCGTGATAAAAATTTGTCTCTTCTTGATGATCGAGCTGGTATGTTTGGAAAAATAACAATAGCAAAATATTTTGAAATAAGATAAAAATATATTTGTTGTTTCAGATGCACTTCAACATAACGCAGCACAATTTGAACAACAAGCTGGAAAATTAAAACGAAAGTATTGGTGGAAAAATTGCAAGGTAGATTACGTTTTATTTCATTGATAATAATAAGTCAGCATGATTAAGTATATATATACATGTATACAGCATTAGATTTAATATTTTTTCTCGTCAATAGATGATGATCATACTGGGGGTGGTTGCTACAATTTTTACAATTATTCTAATCGGTAAAAATGTTGTTATCCCACTCTATCTATGTTGTCAGCTTATCCAGCGTGTTTTTTTATGCGTCGCGTATGAACTACCTTTTTCCTAATTAACTGGCATGTCTTTTGTTAGTTTATTTTAATCAAAAATGCTTTTTTACGTAAAGATAACTGCATGAACAAGAATACTAGTACAAAAACTGTATAATCAGATTGTTGAGAGGTCACACTGCTCCAACGTTTAGCTAAATCTTAAATGTTTAGATGCATTTTTGTTGTTCGAATCGGAAGTTAAGTTGGATTTGAAAGGATATTTTCCTTAAAATTTTGATTTCAAGAAAAATAGATTTAGTTTATGCCGGCGATTGACCTAAATATCGAAGAGTTAGAACTAGATAATGCACTGCGTCACTGACTGTCTTTTCCTTTACCATCTGCAGCTTGATTAACTTAGTTTTGCTTATTTTTTACGTTCCACTATAGTTCAGCTAAATATGTCAAAACTTTCCTTTTACTTTGACTGGAAAAAGTATTCTATTATCTTTCGAATGGTGTATTTGGTTTGCTCTAGTTCTTAAAAGGAGAGATATATTTACAAAATATTTTTTTCAAGCGTTTGATAAGTTTTTTACTATAATGCATACGAAAATAGTTTTTAAATACACCATTTCAAATAGAAATGAATGTTTTTATCCAGTCACTGCAAAAGAAAATGTTTTATTAAATTACAGCCTAGAAATGAACAAAACTAATGTAATCAAGCTGTACAGGTAATACCATTGTGTTGTGCGACGTATATGCTCTTGTTCTGAGTTACTTAAATGCACTTAAGTTTTAGTATTTATTCCGTCATTTTTAGCCTGGATCGTAACCAAAGTGAAAGCTGTAAAACCAGTGCCAACTCAAGATGAAACGAGTACAGCTATATCACCAAGCGATGCTGGAATACCACCATATGATGAACCGGCTGTCAAATCAGGTCGAAAAAAAAATCACACAATAACAATGTCACCGACATCTCTAAGTGGTGAATTATTAAATGGTGATGCGCCAGATCAATCGGTTCAAGCTCCAAATGAAATAATATTACCAGATAAGACTGAAAAAAAATCTGTTTAACATAAAAAACGACACCTATGGTAATTTTCCACTGGCATTCCGTAATTTTTCAGCTATTGTAGTTTTATTTTTGGTTCACCATCATATTTTGAGATGGTGATTAATTAGACGTTAAAATTGCAATTTTAGGCTACTCATTCACGACAATTTAATTTAAAGAACTATTTCATGTTGTCTTATATGTTATTTTTAAAGTTCCTTCTACAATTTTTTTTTCTGTTAATAACAAACAATATAACTAACGATAGTCGTTTTTTCTGTTCTTATTCATCTGTATAGATCAAGTAATTAAACATCGTTTTTATTTTTTCGTTGTTGTTTCTCTCTTTGTTGGTACAGTTGTTTTTTTTTTCTCGAATTCAATACATCCACATATATCTAAAAATCTATTTTTTTTGCTCGTTGTTTATCTCTCGTGAATCAAAAATGACCCTTATTTATTATACTTTTATTTTATTACATATGTCTGCCAGTGTATGTATATGCTTGTCACTTAAAAAATAAAACTTGAATAAAACTGAATAAAAATGAAACTTGATTAAAATATAGATGCATTTTCTCTCAAATAAAGTCAATCAGCACTGCTTAGACGTTAAGTTCTTGAAAAAAACTTTTACTGAAAGTTTGAATTTCCTGCACCTTACGATCAAGAATATTGATGATGGTCCATGCGTAAGCAAAATGTCAGTATTCAGTGGTATTTTGGACCAAACAGCTTCTAATTGTTCACTATTATGTGGTAATTAAATGCCCAATTGTTGAATTTTGGCTGCCACGAGCTAAACACAAAGAAGAGAATAAAATAACAGTTCCAGTAAAACACTCAAAAACAAATCTTTTTTAAACAAAATCTCACACTTCTTTAATTAAAATTTGCATGGCCAAAATTCTTGGTATAAGAGTACGAACATGTTTCTAGTTTTCTGTTATTTTGCCCACTTTCAAATCTGAGAACATATCGCTAGCTCGCTAACGAATGAAAATATTCTCACCATTGGCAACTGATACTTTTTTCTTTTCTTTTCGGTGACTTGAAAAATTTGTGAAGAACGATGCAGATGATGTTATTATGATGTGTAATTACAACATATTCTGTGTGAGCCTTTCATTTATTCTGTGATTATAAGAGGAGCCATTTTCTCTAAAACTTGAGCGAGCAACAATATAGTACATTATATGGCAAGACCTTATCAAATACAATCGTGCAGTAAACAAATGGTTCATAACGTGAACGCAAATAAATTAGTGAAATATTATAGATATCTTTGTATGATGAAATAGACATGAGGATTTAACATGCGACAAGAAAAAAATATACTTTAGTAGAGTAGATCGAAATAGTGTTTCATTTCTTTCCCATCATTCATTCCCTCCGAGCGTACATACTACTTTATTAAACTGTGTACAAATTTTGAGTTAGCAAAACAAATAAACATACTAATTTCTTGAGAAAACTTTGTAGATTATCAAATAATTTTTATTCAGCATATTTAAAATGGCATCGAGTAATTCCGCTTCATCAATAAAAACACGCTTTGTTTGTATAAGTGACACACACTCTCGTTATGAGTTTTCCTTACCGGATGGTGATATCTTACTACATGGAGGTATGTGTAAAAAACTACTACTAGTATGGGATGGAGCTAATTATTTGTTATTGAATATAGGAGATTTTTCGCTAACCGGATTAGAAAGCGAAGTAGTTAAATTCTTAAATTGGTTAAAATCCTTGACAAAGTATCGACTCAAGGTAGTAATAGGTATGTCATTTTGAACTATGTATATGACAAAAAACAGATTTATTGTTAAACTTAGCTGGCAATCATGATTTAACACTACAGCCAGATTTCTATAAAATATGGTGGCAGCGATGGCACAGTAAGTCAAGCATTAACGATATGGATGATATTTTGTTACAGTTATGTCATCCTTCTTACTAGGAGCAAAAGAAGATACTCAGTCAATTCAAAATATGTGGAATAACCCAGAATTAAAAACAAAATATGGTATAATCTATTTACAAGATCAAGAATTTATCGATGAACAAACTGGATTCAAATTCTATGGAAGGTTTGTCGGTGAGTGTTTTACTGAACCTTTTTATTTTATTCTCTTCTTTGTTTTTAGCCCGTGGCAGCCAGAATTCCACAATTGGGCATTTAATTTACCACATAATAGTGAACAATTGGAAGCTGTTTGGTCCAAAATACCACTGAATACTGACATTTTGCTTACGCATGGACCACCGTCAAATATTCTTGATCGTACATTTACTAATGAATCAGCTGGATGTGAAGTTTTAACAAAACGTTTAAAGTTAGTGAAGCCAAAATTACATGTCTTCGGTCACATTCACGAAGCTTATGGAAACTGTGAATCAAATGGAACGATATACGTAAATGCATGCACGTGTAATCTACGGTATAAGCCCGTTCAACCGCCCATTGTCATAGAATTAGAAAATCCAAATCAAATTGTTTCTTGTTAAAGTGTTAAATAAGTGTTGTTGATTTAAATCAAGAATCTTTTTGTTTAGGAATTCTCATTCATCACTAGATAGAATTTTACTAAATTTTTCGCTCAAGAACTTAACGTCTAAGCAGTGCTGATTGACTTTATTTGAGAGAAAATGCATCTATATTTTAATCAAGTTTCATTTTTATTCAGTTTTATTCAAGTTTTATTTTTTAAGTGACAAGCATATACATACACTGGCAGACATATGTAATAAAATAAAAGTATAATAAATAAGGGTCATTTTTGATTCACGAGAGATAAACAACGAGCAAAAAAAATAGATTTTTAGATATATGTGGATGTATTGAATTCGAGAAAAAAAAAACAACTGTACCAACAAAGAGAGAAACAACAACGAAAAAATAAAAACGATGTTTAATTACTTGATCTATACAGATGAATAAGAACAGAAAAAACGACTATTATTAGTTATAGTGAAGAGAAAAGTTTCATGTTCAATATTATTGAGTGTAGCACTCAAAAGTTTATCCCAAAATATTTTGAAAACATCTGTTAGATGAAAGAGCAGTATGACAATAGAAAAACAAGGAAAAAGGCTCACGATAAGTTGTTGTTGTTACCAAGTTTTTTTCTATTGATCTACTGTAGTAACGTGTCTGGTAGACTAATGGATTTAGCTGTCCAATGCATCTGTTTCTTATGGTATTATACACTAAAACCTGTCAATATTACTAATATAATCATCTTCCGTTTTATATTACAATTAATATGTTTATCAACACTCTACAAATGGACAAGTTGATTTTTTTTGTACAAAACACAATACATACTATGAGAGTTGAGAAAATTTCTTCTAGGTACTTGTTACTAGATTTCTTCCATTATCGTTCTTGATCTCTATAATACAAGGTGTTTATACAGATGCATTTTGTCTTAAACGCCGATTAATATCATACACACATATTGTTGATTTTCTAACAAGTGTATACAAATAAAATATATTGATATCTGTGTGCGTATGATATAGATCGTTTAAATACCCGTCAGAAAACGAATAGCAGAAAAAGAGGAAAAAAGGAGCCGTAGTGCACCGATTTATAATGATAAAAATAGATTCTCATGCCGTACATAAAAAATAATTGTTTCTCTCTAATGCATCGAGTTATTCTCAATGAACAAATGCTAAGAAATGTCAATACCATCATTATAAACGCGTAAGTTAAAGTATGGAGAAGAAAATGTTGTATTTTTGAAACTTCATCAGACCAATGTTTTCATGAATTATGACTCAACTAAACTGAAAGTGCCAGAAATTAGATATGCACGAACTTTTTGGACCAGTGAGGGTTATAGAGCAAACATTTCTCTACAAAATGAGATGTTCCGCAACTTCGACTCTTAATTACCGAGTAATAAACGTTTTCTCGAATACCCAAACACCAGTTCTAGAAGTTGCAAACCTAGTGACAATCGTGATCAGAATGGATGTTTTTCGCAAAGTATGCACCTAATATTTATGTACTTGTATTTTGTGTTTTGTTCTCAATGATGAATCAGTGTATGATTAAAAAAGGCATTTTGTCGAAGACTTACTAAGTATTGTATATTAGAAACAGGGCAGCCCCTCTAAGGGCTAAAATGATGAAACTCCTGTGCAGGTCTTTCACTTTTAATAACTAAAGCACTGCTACGTTATATTAATATTGTAATATAGAGAGATGGCGTGGCACTTTTATCTGTTTTGAGATGAATGATAATGGTGACTAAGGATTCCCTGTATTTCACATGTTTTTACTATAGGATAAATATTTTTTCGGGATGTTTTTTGGGCTCAAAGTGAAATAATAATTTAATTTTAGTACCAATGATTTTAGTACTAAAGATGAATATGACTTCATTCTAAGATGAATACACCTGAGGGAGGGAGGTGGAAAAACAGGTTAGAATCAAGGTTATTGCGTATAAAACTTCAATTCCTTTTCCTTTAGAGATAATCAAGGAATTTTACAAACGATAATTGTAGCTACGAGTTTTCTGGTAGAAAAGGCTCTAATAATAATACACTTTGATTTTTGTCGTTTCACGAGTGTCTTCGCATGATTACTCATTTAGATAAAAAATCTAATGTATCACCAGTGCTAGTTTTCGCATTAGAACGGTGTAGAAGAATTAAAAATTTCCCATGGGAAAACAAAAAACTTAATTCATTAATCTCACTGCATAAATTTATGATTATCAATGAAGCATTTAAGTTAGAATCAACAAGTTAGTTTTGTTTAACATTTGCCTAGAGCAGCATGTATTTTTTAGAAAAACAAAAAAATTCATATTTGTTCGAGAAAAATTGATGAAATTGTTTTAATTTGACTTTTCTATCTATATTTAATAGTTTATCCTTTTTTTGTTTTGTTTCTTCTTTAAACTAGTAAATTGTTTGAGACAGACATCCCTTAATACAAAAGAATGTATGTGGTTATAAATAGTATTTCATTTCCAAATTATTTCTTGTTGATAACAAAAGATTTTTCATGTTTCCATTGTATAAAAACAAAGAAAGAAATAGTTTTTTGTCATCAAACAAAAGTTTCTTTTTCCATTAGAAAAGAAAGAAAGTAGAAACTTTTGAAAAAAATGTTTACGCTTCTGAAATCAAATATTTAATCAGAAAAAAACAAAAAAAAAAGAACCCGTTCGTTATATTCTTAACCATATAGAAGCAAGAGTAAATACTCACTTGAAATATAGGCAAAAAAGCATGATGATAAGTGTGTATAACATCCTTCCGATTACTAGTAAATAGATAGATCGCACAGCGGGTTAGTTAAGAAAGATCCATGTTTTTTTACTGTCGTCGAAGTAGTAGTTTTTTTCTTGATTATTAATTTGACTATATTTGTCGACTAGTTGTTATCATTAGGAAAATAAGCGATAGTATATTTAATAGTATATAGTCTAATGATGAAATTATTTTCTACTGATCAATAAATTTTAAGTAAAGTATTAATTGAATAATAACTTACTCTCATTTATTCTCGTTATATTGCTTAATGTATGCAAACTACAATATCAAATTGAATATTGAGACTACTTAATCATACTTATATATTTATATCAAAATAAACGTCTAATCTAACAGGTGTTTTCAAAATATTTTAAGATAAACTTTCAGTAATATTAAACGTTTATATAATGTGACATGTGTGTGAACATCTTTTTCTTTTTTACTTTCTTCTTTTTTTTTATTGGTGATATAAGTGCGTTAATAAGAAAAAAAATGATGTATGTGGTTTTGTTTCAATATAACTCTTCAACAAGTATTTTTTCTGTCATTTCCTATAAATTCACTTCAACTCTAGTATTTGCGTTTCTCTAAATGTCTATTTTAAAATTATTTAACTCGAGTTAGTGTAATAAATCCTATAAATTTATGAAAAAATATAATAATAATAAAATGAAAATGATAAAAAAAAAAAAAAATAGTTAATCAAAGTAAACGTTGAATATTAAATAGGTTCATATGCTCACAATTGGCAAGAAAATTTTTTTCGGAAATTGATTAATAAAATGCCATAGTTTAATCAGATTGATTGTAACTTCTGAACATATACTAGTTGTTCAAAGAGACAAATGACTTCCGAGATAAAATCATTTAGGAATTAACATCGTGCTAATATTTGTCACAATTCAATTTTTTTGTATGAAATCAATTATTACAATTTATACAATAATTTTGTGACCCTAACATACATCAATACATATATATCTAGTAAAAGTTTAAATTTTGGTATAATTAATTTTAAATTTTTGAATTCTCTACTGAAAAAAAAAATGATGAACTTCTTATTTTTTTTGTTGATGTAAATAAAATAATGGGTTAGTTAACAACTTTTATCTATAGAAAATAAATATATTTTACATTATTTTCTGTTTTATGATCTATAAAATCAAGATATCGGAGAGAAAAATAATCTTTCTTTATGAAGGTGTTGTATTTTTAATACGAAAATATAAAAGAAAAATGAAAAAATATTCTTACATGATATACATTCATCAAATGAATTTTATATGACTAAAAACATAATAGAAAAATAATCTCATGAGGAGTGGAAAACATGAAATTATCTTTCTAAAATGTAGTGAAAAAAAAGAAGAAAAAAAAAAAATTGTTGAAATCTCAAAACAAAGAAGTATCGAAAGATTTCTTACAATTAATTGATTAGAGTCAAGTATTGTTAAGTGTTTATTCAACGTATAACATTCTTTTTTTTTCATTCAAGTATCATTATTCTTCTTATTCTACTTATTATTATTCTTGTTTGTTCTCGAAATACATATATAATCTTTATTCATTCGTTCTTTTTTCGTTTGTCAAAAAATATATAATATAAAATAATAAAAAAAACAAACTATAATTAAAATTCTTAAAAAAAAAAAAAAAAAAAAAAAAAAAATTTAAAAAAAAAATTAAAATTTTTTTTTGGATAAAAAATATAATATTAATTTATGGGTGGGGGTTTTTTATTTTTTTTTTTTTTTTT
>CAJNOQ010003698.1:0-19403 GCA_905250885.1 Didymodactylos carnosus
TAAGGCGTGGAACTCTGAATATTATAAGCTAGACTATCTCACTACATCGCGAGTTCGAATCTCGATCCTGGCACTTCAATTTTTTGCTTTTTTCTTGCCAACAAGGCAAGAAGTACATTTCAATACATTAGGCAAGAAATACATTTCTTGAGTAAGATCGTAAAAAGGTTGTTTCTTGCACAAGAAATGACAAGATCTTGGGACATTCTTGCCCCAAGATCTTGCTATTTCTTGGGCCCAAGAACTTTCGCTAGGGTTGAAAAAAACAAATAAAAATACACTATGATTTGTATTCACATTAAAGCCAATTTAGAAAAAATTAAAACAGCCAAATAATCCATCACCTCTAATAAATTATTTATTTAACAGTTGATACCCTTGCAGATTGCCTTGTTTTTTTTGTCACAGCAGGTAATTTTTGATTTTTATCAGCTTCAGTATATTGATGTTTTCTATTTGACGGTAAACTATTAGTATCCTTTATTTTTAATGGTAATTCACCTGTTTTTTTACTTTGTGGTTTACTATGTTCATAAAATGAATCTATTGCTAAAAACCAAATAGCCAAGTAGAATCACGGTATTGATAGAAAATATTTATACACCTCACTTTACCTGTATCACTTAAGTTTGTTGGTAATAATGCTGCTTTAATTACTCTTGATTCATCGTAAACAACATAAGGACGATATTAGTTGACTCAAATATTCTTTGCGCTTCTTTGCTATATCCAAAACTTGTTGTTAATTGTGGTTTATTTTTTTTTTACATTCTTCTAAATGTTCATTCATATTAATCCCATAATCAGCAAATTTTTTATCAAATATATTTCGTTCAATTAATGATGAACTCTGAAATACTTTAATATATCCAATGGATTTGCTGATTTTATTTTTTGTACTGGAATAAGTAGCGACAAATAATCCTTCTTGAATTAAACCGTCTACAATTAATTTATCTATAGCTGCTAAACAGTATGTATTTCCAGCATGAGTTGTTACACTTATTATATCTTTTTTTGTATACAGATGTGTACTAATATTTAGTTTTAGAATTTAACATACCATCACTATTAGCAGTAGCACCACTCAAAATTAATTCATTAATTTTTATATTAATTTGTTCAATAAAATCATTTGTTTTTTGTCATCTTTAACAAATACATCATTGAACTGAATCATTACAGATAATTCATTTAATACAGTCATCGTATTAACGTATATTTGAAAAAGTACACAAAAACGTGGATATATTTCTTGTGACTTCGAATAAAAACCTTCTAAATAACGTTCAATTTTCAAATTTTTATCAAATAATTGATTATAATGTGCTGCTGTTCGATTATAAACATAATAATAAGCGCTATCAGCATCTAATATATTTGTACCTAACGTGTTTGTAGATACTGCTCCTTCTGTGGTTGTCGTTGTTGTTCTTGTCATTCCGGAATCTATAGTAATATATAATTAAAAAACATAATATTTATATAAAAACTATTGAAAATTATTAATAAGACAACGCTCAACTACGACAACTTACCATGTGTTCTAAATCGATATTTGATATTTTTCATTAAATGAACAACCATTAAAATATATTTAATCGACGGTATACCGTCATTTGATGATACTTTAAATGATTCCATTGGTTCTTTTGCTTTTTCACGTTGAATGGCTAAATAAACCATACGATTACATAATCCATCTAGTCGCTGGCCATTCTTGAATTGTTTTAATACAGCTGAATATGTTGAACCCGTTGTGCCACCTAATATAGATAATCTTGAATTATTTAGTGAGATTAACGATGATGACTGTTCATAATTTCGTTCATAATTTTGAATTTGATCAAATGCTTTACAAAGAACTGGAATGTCTTCTGTTGTTGTATTACCGAACATACCAGATTTATTGAAAACCCCATCTATCTCATCATTATAAATAAATGTATCCGATTCTTGTAATAATAACTGCAACCCATATCCATTTGGAATCGATGTAATTGAACATAGTTGCTGCATATCTTTTCCAAGTTTACATCAGCAAAATATGATTTGGGAAATAAATGGATAACATCAAATGCAGCGTTCATAACGTGATTCATATTTGGAGTTTTTCCAGATCCTAGACATATAAACAATAAACATACTACAGAAATATAAAAATAGAACGTAAAGTAAACTCACCAGATGGTCCCATAACAACACTAAACAAATTTAGCGCTTTTAAACTATTATATCTTGTTAAGTAAACAGATTTTTGAGCAAAATGCGCTATTGTTGGCAGTAACGAAAAAAACATGATATTTTCATTGGCCCCGAATCTTTATATCTTGCTAATGCTTTCAATTGATCAGTGGAAAATAAAAACGCTAAATCAATATTGTGAACAGATGCTTTATCAGTATTACTATAAATACGATCATTCAATTCATCTTGTGCCATATTTTTTATTTGTTCCTTTCTTGTTTTTCTTAAAATGTAAAAATCTGAAAGGTAAAATAAATAACGGAAATAAAACCATAAAAGAACAACAAACAATTGTTCATCCTGTCTACAAATTAACCCCATTTAAGAATTGACTCTTCAGAATGGAACGTTACATCGTTTCCTTCAAAATAAACTAAAGACACTGAATTAAAGAACTTCTTCATTGCATAAATAACAAATATAGGATAATATTACAATCCCTTCTAGCATTTCAATGAGAATTTAAAGCAAAATGTACCGGCAGACACTGTTTTATAGGTAATGTATGCTGGTAAATGCTGCTTCTTTTTCGGGCGAAGCGTACCTTCTTAGAATTTTATGACAGCGAAAAGAAGTTTGCACTTTGCACAATTTTTCTCTCACAACCTAAAAAGCAGTGAAGTGTCTTTTTTTGCATTAACACTCTGAAACAGGGAGAAAGTTTTGTTATATATGATAATACATTTAATTTAATATTAGACGATAAGACCCTATAAATTTTAAATTTTATTCTAATTGGGGTAATTTTATTGATTTAATAATTATTATTTTATAATTTTAGGGTTAACAAGATAATAAAATTATTAAGATCATATTAGTAATTTTGTTTATCTTGATGTTGGATCATTAATGATAATTAAGCAGATTTTCTTGTTGTTAATCTGTTTTCGCACATATGAATGAACGCGAAACTTATTTTTGCACATACTCCTGACTATAGATAGTATTCCACCTCGACTACTTATGTTGCAAATATGACCTCTTGATATAATAGGAATCTAGCAATTAAGAAAATATCTCTTTTCACATAAGATATCCCATGTGCACATATTCTTTCGTCTGAGCGCGCCGATAGAAAAAAGAGAACAGAAACACACGCATGTGCGAAAAAAGATATCCCCTTATTTGCTAGTTCTCAAACGTGAAAACAAACACGAACTCTCCAGCTTGAAGTATGTTAAAAAATCTTCGGAAACACTTCAGGGTCCTTTTTGGACCTTGATCTCTGGAAAACTCCTGAACGGCAGGACTTGGAGACAAAAAAAGATCTTTTAATTCCCGTAACTCATTAAGCCAAACATTTATGCAAAGTTTCGTCAAGATCGGATGTACGGTGTCGGAGATAATTTGTGAAGGGGGAGTCCCTTAACTAATATTAAAATTGTCCTCACTAAGAAAAACAACGATAATACGTGGTCAACTGTATTTTGTAAAATCATTTGCAAAATCCGCTTTTTATAGTATGATTAAAACAACTTTTTTATTTCTATTTTTTGTGTGTATATGTATGAAGTTAAGAACTCAGGAACTCAAAAATTCATGTGCTCATATATATGTAAGTGTGGATATAATACTCAGAATTAAATGTGCTCATTTATATATATGTGTGCATATATTTCAAGTCAGGAATCGAAGAACTCAGAAATTTATTTAGTCGTATATGTGTGCATATATTTGAAGTTAGGAACTAAGGACCTCAGAAATTCGTGTGCTGATATATATGTATGTGTGCATATATATGAACTCAGAAACTCAAAAATTCATGTGCTCTGCAGAAAGAAAAAGCGAACTAAACTTTTTCTGTAGTTCAGAGATGGATGTCGCGAGAAATTAGTTAACTTTGATAACACAAAAAAAGTCGTCTACGTATAATAAAACTTACAGAATCTAGGTAATGTATCCTAAAGCCAGATGGGCTAGAAATTTGTTGTGTTCATCGACTCGGCCTGAACTTAAACTTTCATGAACTTAGTCGTCTTTAGAAAAAAGCTCGATTAAAAATTCTGCTTCTCTTTCTTCTTTTCCGAACATCCTGCAGAGATGATCCCTAAACACCATTTTCTTTTTAAATCTCTGAATTGTAAATGTGAACTAATAAATTTCTTTCTCCTTTGTAAACCCCCCGTATTTTGCCGAAAATTGAATTCAAATGCAACTTTCATCCTTGAAATTTTAACAACATTATGGGAACAACGACAAAGTGCTGTTAAAGCTGAATGTGCAAGGGTAAATCCAGCATTTCTGAAACTAACCACCGGGTGTTCCAGAGGAGATGAATCTCTGTTTATTTCGATAATAAGTTTTTTTCCTTTGAAGATACAAAGTGATTTCTTCTTTTTAAAGGTTTGCCGTTTTATTCTCTACAAAAACAATTTTACATACACTGTAATCTTGAATTAATTTTCACTTTATAGAAAATCGCCCGAAAAATCGCCGGGAATTTTCTAGTTTATAGATATTCCTCGACCAATTTCTAGCTTTCTAGGAAATGTTGATTTTCCATAAATTCGATTTTCTATAAAGGTGGAGAATCGCTGATGATTTCCTTTAAATTGGAAAATTGCCGGCGATTTTCTAGTTTATAGAAAATCAGTCGAGTTTCTATGAATAATTTCCAAGTATTCGAGTTTGATTTTCTCTAAACCAGAAAATCCGCGGTGATTTTCTAGAAAGTGGAAATTCACCCAGGAATTTCTAGACCAAATACTTATTTATATTTTTGTTTTGCAAGCAGTGTAGTTATAAGAGCGTCACGTAAAGACACTCATATTACACTTAAATCAACTTTGACAGTTTCAACTTTAGCTCACAATGCTACCTATGCCAGCAAGAATTTTAATTTAGGCAAGATTTAGGATTTTCTAGAATGGTGGAAATTGGATTTTCTATAAACTGGAAAATTCTCGGGGAATTCCCATATGTACTCTTTGAAAATCGCCGAACATTTTCCATAAATAATTTCCAACCTTACAGTGTACGCTAAAAATAAGGAATATAGATGAAATACTGTGAAATTTCAGTGTTTACTAGTTTCGAAATCAAGGTGCAACGAAAAAAAATTATTCTGAACACGTTGCCATACATAAAAGTGGAATCGAAATATATACTCTTGTGCTTCGAAGTGTCTTTCTTTTCGTGTGTCATGTATTCGCTTTAAATGTTTTTTCTCTGACACGAAAGCGATTTTATTAAAATTGATCAAAAAAGAGAAAATTTTACTTCTTCGCGCTACTACAGAAAAAGAAATGAAACTATTAGACTTTCTCTTTTAGGGAGTACTAGAGGAATTATTTTGATTTAGAATAAAATAAATCCAACTTCAACTCCAAACTATTGGATTTTAGCTGAGTTATAATTCTATATGCCTCAAACATGCAGGTTGAAAATGATCATTTTTAGTGAAATCGATGAAAAGAAAAGGCATTCTTCCTCGATCACTTATGATTATGGGAATTTTAAGTATGGTCAGTTGATAGAGCTTTTCAACAGCTACAAAATCGCCATCTTCTCGTTTTAAGTTTCATAGAATATAAAGGACTGAAACTTAAACAGCCGTCTTTTGGGTTGGAAAGTAATAAAGATTGAAATTTCACAGTATTTCATCTATATTCCTTAGTTTTAGCGTATGTAAAAAATTGTTTAATATATTTTTTGTAGGCAATAAGACGGCAAACGTTTAAAAGAAGAAATAACTTTGTATCTTCAAAGAAAAAAAAGTTATAGTCGAAATACTCAGAGGTTTCAGGGGTTCATTTCCTCTGAAACATCCGATAGTTTCGAAAAATATGCTCGTAAAACCCAAGTTTTCCGGAAAAAAATAATAAAAATACCACTTTCGTACAGTACGAACAAAACGATTTAGTAAAATACGAACGAAAAAAAGAAATAATCCTATTTAGTATTTGAAAATACCAGATATGATTTTTATTCTGGAAAAAAACCTTTTTGGTACTATAAAATACCATTCATAAAACGGTTGATAACCTACAAATCCAAACCTTTTTCAGTTTCCAAAAGGCCGTATCCTAAGAAACCATGTTGGTATCTCAAGATGCCATTTGATATTTCAGAGCGAATCAAATATATTCTGGTATTTTACCATTAACACAAAACTAATTGGGTTCTGTAGGATATCTCTTACGGGTACTTTATTAAATCCTTTTGGTATCCTATAGTACGTCTTGACTAGTGTTAAGACTATACGTCAGGACGTATGGAGAAATTTCTGTGCTAGTCTACCGACAAGTAATACATCATGCTCGACTTTTGGATACCCCGTCCTGTCCACTCCTCTGGTTCAGCATCCGTTCATACGTCAAGACTTGTAGTCCTGACACTTTGAAAAAACAATTACAAATGCGGACTAGCCTGGACAAGTTACTCGGACACTTCGGACTAGTCCGGACGCCGGGCAACCAGTTTTTTTTGCTCACTTGGGTTATTAAATGCATGATCAACATATATCATTAAACTGAACTTCTTGTATTTACCTTTAGCCAAACACATTAGAACATTTCCATTATGTGTAAATATACGTCTTTTATCCAATTTTATAAAATATATTTTTTTTATATAAATAAATTTTATTTAAATATATTTTTATTAACTTTTTAAGTTTGTTTTAAGATTAAAAAATACAAAATAAAAGTATCTACCTGCTACTCAAATATCCACCTATTTCGTATCAGCCAATTGTAACTCTCAATATATCCAATTTTAGTTTTGCATAAAGATAAATCTGATTGCTATGCTGTGCCAAATGTTCATTTATAAAAATATTTTTCAATTCATCAATTTCATGAAATTTCTTCCTTGATGAATAAAACACATTTCTATCCGTAATTCTTAGGAAGCCAACTATTATTGCCTGACGTGTTTTATTTTGAAATTTTTTTGAAGGAGGCAGTCTGTGAATTCCATAGAAATCATTCTTTGTCACTTGTAAACCAACTTTTGACATTAAATCAATGAAGAGAGCAGTAACATTTTCATCACTTTGAAATGGAACACCATAAATTAACAAGTCTTTTCTTTTAGTATACTACTTTAGTACGCTTCGTATTGTTAAGTATTTCCGAAAGGAAAAGTTAAGTGTCAGGTGAGTCAGTAGCTTACGACAGATCTTTTTAATACGTTGTGAAAATATAAATGTTTCTTGGCCATAATATGGTAATACAAAAAATACTGATTATACCACCTCTAATACCACGTTTTATAATATGTGGTGGATAGCCGTTTGATGTTAATGTTGTTTTTAATCGATAGATTCCAGTTTTCATATTTTCTGGTGTCGAACAGATTCTCATAATTCTAATTACCAATGTTTTTATCAGCCCAAGTTTATACCTGCGAGATTGATTTGACTCATATAGCATGTATAAGTCCGTGTTAGTAGGCTTATGGTAAATGGTTGTTGTGTATTTATCATTGTCCCGAATTACCAATACATCCAAGAAGGGTAAACCTTGATTCGATTCAAATTCAACGGTAAATTTAATGTTTGAGTGCCAATTATTAATGCGTGATAAAAATTTTTGAATTTTTGGTTGACTAACGGTGAAGATGCAAAACACATCATCTACACAGCGCAACCACATGATAGGCTTATTTGTAGAGAATCTATTAATCTTGAGTTCCATCTTGGACATAAACAGATCTGCTAAGATCGGGGCCAACGGACTACCCATGGCCACCCCATCCACTTGTACATATCGATCGTTCATAAACATGAATGGTACATTACATACACAAAGCTGGAGTAATTTTTTCATTTGTTCTCGATTTAATATTATATCAGCCTTGGCATTGTTTTTAGTTCGTTTGTACAACATGTCTAACGCTATTTCAATTGCCTCGTTCGTCGAAACATTTGTGTAGAGACATTCTACATCAAATGAGCATAATATATGATTTTTATCGGGTTTCACCTGAACAATAGATTTTACGAATTCGAACGAGTCTTTAACACATGAGAACGATGAAATTCTATCTTTACATAATAACTGTGCTGAATATTTAGATAGTTCATAGTTGTATGTGCCGATGGAAGATATTATCGGTCGTACGGAGTAACCCGCTTTATGGATCTTTAGTTGGCCATGCATAACCGAGTAAGAAGCACACGTAGATCGTAATCGGTAACATAATTTTATATCAAATACGTTTTCTCGATAGAGCTGTCGTAGACATTTATTAACCTCTTTTTCTTTCATTGGTAATAGGTTTCTCTTTGTTAATTGAAACTGTTTACATGAGAGAAGTTGCCTGATTTTATTGATATAATCAGATTTGTTTAATACAACTATCGCATTACCTTTATCAGCTCGACAGATGACTATACTTTTGTCATTTCGTAAGTTCCTTAGAGCTTGGTGTTCTTCGTCGCTGATGTTTCTCACAAAATTTTTCCGACTCGATCTCATTAGTGCCTGTGAGGCATCATGTAAATGTCTACAGACCGTTCGGAACACCGATGAGTGACATTCTTGTTCGATTTTCAGTGAGTTCAATTCAATATCTGTCTTGAATTTTGTAAAATCCGTAATTTTATTTTCTATGCAGAACTCCCATCCCCTACATAATAGTCGATCTTCAGATGGTGTTAACGTGTACGATGGTAAGTTGTGAACGATTTTTGACGATAGATCCTTATACTTTTGTCCAATCGGTCCGTTATTTAATTTTTGAAGTTTACTGTGATGAATTTTTAAAAGACGATCATGTTCAAACGTAGAAATATCATAATAAAACTTTTTTAATATTATAACGGGCGAATCCATCTGAAATGTCTCACATTTTACAAAAGTTTTTTCCCTTTATTTAAAACCCATCTAGTTTTATATAGCTGATCAAGTTACGTAAAAACTGTCTTTTCTCACTTCATAGATGATGCAACACCCAAGAAAAATGACTTTTACTCTCCCAGCAAAATTATCGGATTCGGCGCCGCTTTCAATGCAAACTCATGAGTACCGCGATGAGTTTTACAACATGTTCTCCCATCAGCAAAGCCCTTAGGATTTTTTATTAAAGAGTGAGACATGAACTATATTCTCTATAACTTTGAAGGATGTTCCATGTAAAGTTCACGAATATTGAACTAAAAATGAAGTATGTTTGAGTTTTATCTCAGTATTTTAACTTGAGGTTTAATAAAAACAACTTCCTATAGGTTTTCTTGCATTCTCAGTTAGATTATGATTATAAAAAGCTGCTTTTCCAAACTTGTATATGCTAGCTGAGGCCGCCGTTACTAGGGCGCCATCATTATGTTTCAATATCATCAAAAGGAAAATTTCGAACTACACAAAAATAAAGGTTCACGGTAGAACAGACAAGTTCCTCTGTTGTAGACTACGACAGATAACAGAAGCCAGAAAAAGCAACTTTTCCTTAAACTCCATAAAAAACTGTTCAACCAGATTCCTTCAAACTTGGATATCTAAACAAAAATAATGTTTGTTCTCAATAAATCAACGATCAAGTTTTTATTCAATGTCAGTTCGTATAATTAAAATAAGAGATCCTTCATCTAATACAAAAGTTGCTGAAACAAGAATTTAAAGTATTCAAATGTTTACATATAAAAGACTGACTTTTCCTCTAAAAGCTTTCTAAATTGATTTCGTGACTTGGCCAAGCACTAAAATAGAAGTCGTCGACATCCATTTAGCAACAATTTTCTTAAAAATGCCCAGTAAACCTTAAGCATGAACGAGTTGTCTGTTTTTCAATATCTTACAAGCAGCTGTCGGTATGAAGATGGTCAATATACTGTCAGTTTACTGATCCTTGTGTGAGGTGTGTGTCTCCAGGTCACTTGTGTTTTATTCTGCGACTGACTCGTACAGAAATACTGTACCCCTTGTCTGGGTTACGCGACACCTCGCTGATTAAATATTTGAAAATTTATTTTCATCATGAAGGTGATCCGAACACATCATCAGAAGCAGTTTTTCATCCGTGAGAAACTGTTCTTAGTTAATTCAAGCGTAGCAAAAAGAAACACCTTAGACCGTAAGTCTATGTTGGCACGCTGTGTTCTCTGTGCAATGTTTTCAAGCTTTTACCATTCGTGAAAAGTGAGTAGAGCCTGTGGACTTTTTACCTGATATACTCTTTTTTAGTTACTGATTACGAATATCAACTTCAAATCGAAAACAATATCAATTTTGAAGGTAAAAATTTTAATTTATACTTTTCAAAAACTTTATCTTCGTTTTTCTAACCTAGGCCTTGTCTCTAAAAAATTTCAAAGACATGCTGTTCGATAGACATTTTGATTCTCTACGAAATGACCCATTTTGTTTTGAGAGGAGCTTTTTCCTCTAATGGATGCATCAGAAGAAGTGATCCTCTGAATATTTTGCATTTATTTTGTGTTCATGTCATTCTCTACAGTAATTTTCTCCCAAAGGAGTCGCTACTCAACTCTCTATGAAACCGTGTGAAAAAA
Source organism: Didymodactylos carnosus (assembly GCA_905250885.1). Lineage (NCBI taxonomy): Eukaryota > Metazoa > Rotifera > Eurotatoria > Philodinida > Philodinidae > Didymodactylos > Didymodactylos carnosus. The sequence continues at coordinate 10,703 of CAJNOQ010003698.1, forward strand.
TTTTGTTTAACATTTCTTTTAGACAAATCTTTTAAGAAACCAAAAGTAATGGCGCGCAGAAAGTTATACTATCTAAACGAAAAAATGAGTGTGCGCGATGCAATACGCTGGCCTTTTTTTTGCACATTTGCTCATTTTTCAAATCTTCAGGTAGTTTTGTTAGTTTGTCTTCTGCTGTTGTTGTTGTTGTTAATGAATCAAAAACTAACAGATAACCTATTCAAAAAGAAAGGCTTGTGGGAATAAGTCCTTTTCAGATTTCTCATACTTCCCCACGATCTACTTGTGGGCAAAATATCAGCTCGAAAGGGGTCTGGCACTTGGAAAGGTTCCCTCGTAAATAGTTATTGTATTGCGAAACGATATTTCCGTTTGTCTTATAAATGCAAAAACCTGCTTTTTATGAACGATAATCAGCGATATGCACAGCATATATCGCAAAAACAAAAGGGATCCGTTGCTAAAAACAGATCAGTATCGTGAACACCTCGCGTGATTCGAATGGGATAATGTGAGCAGAATATGTGGTCTGCGTTGGAGAACTTTGCTCAAGCAAAACTCCTCGCAAGGACGAAACAAGGGCTTGGCCCATCGTCTTTTTATTTGTGTAAAAAAGCAGTTTATGCACAAGTAATATTTGGATCATAATGCATCAGTTTATTTCCCTCAATATCGGATAAAATAATAACATAATTATCTGGAATGAGCATATCGAATAGAGTTTGAGTTTCTGTTGTTGTCCAGTTTCCCATGTTCTGACCACTCGAATCAAAGATTATCACACCGATGTCTTTCAATGAAAACCATCGTCGATCGCAATTACCAACAATAACATGGGCATAAATTTAATAAATTCTATCGTTCACACAAGTTGTTTGAACAATAATAGATGCATCACTGTATTGCTTCCGAATGACTGTGACATAGCTTCCTTTCCGAATATTTTATGTTTTTAGCAAAAAGATTCATCATAATTATTTTGTTTTTCTTTCAGTATATAAAGGTTGTATTAATTATCAGACTTCAAACAGAATATAGGAAAAAGTCTTTGAATTCAGAAAGGAACATGTATTATTGTTCAAACAAATTGTTGGAACCGTAAAATATATTAAATTCAATAACCGTATGTATGGGTACGAGTTTGAAATGAAAAAATTGCTTCAAAATTTATCTATTTAATAAGAACGTTGCTGTGCGCATTCATCCCTATGAATTTAATGTTTTTTGGATGGTGTTCAAATACACAGATACCGTTTATAAGTGATGTTGTATTCATACCGAAATCGAATTCTTCAACATTAACGGTCTACAATCAAACATGTCGCCAATATCTATGTTCCTATTCGGCTTCAAAAAATTATTTGGTCATGCAGTGTTATTTTTTTAACAGTACGTGTCAACTGTTTTTGACTTATCCTGTAACAGTTTATCCTAACCCATTCGCCACGATGAGATCCACCGGTAAATAAAGCTTACATCAAACCCAACAATGAATCGTGGCGAATATATTAACACATATACGAAATACAACCGTTACTAAATTCAAAATGTCTATTTTTTAGAATCGATATTTCCGAATGTTAGTCAACAACGACAGTGTTATATGCCTAATACAACCTTGCTATTGGAAAACCTTGTGCAAAATTCGAGGTTGACACTTGTAAATATAACAAATCCACATTGTCTAGCTATTGACGATCACGGCTATTTGGTTACATTAGGGAAAGATTCTTCTGATTTCATTCAACAGTTTCATTCTTCCAATTTAACACGTATTAAACGTTTCAACCTAACAAGTTCATCACTAACAAATTTTGTCTATCATCAAAATTCATATTTTATTGGTACAGGTAACAATCAGGTTTCCATTTATGATAGCCATAATTTCACGTATATTGCAGATATTACTGTTAATACATCCAATTTAGCCGGGCTATTTATGAATGCTATTTATTCATATTCTTATAATTTATCAACAACGTCATAGCAACAAGTAGGGATGTACCAAACCCGAATATTTGTGTTTGATGAAGATTTGGGATTTGGGATTTGTAATCCCAAACACTTTGGGTTTGATTTGGTCACCAAACCCAACGAAAGTATTATTACCGTTAGGAAACTGCTAGACATATGGCCATAATAAATTTCGAACTTTTCGACCGAGATTATTGCGGGAAAAATGAAAGTTGTCCAAAAGCCCTGACACACATATCAGTCAATTCAGTTTTTTATGCTGACTCCAAATATTACATTGGTTTTGCAGAAAAATGAGAGTTTAACAATAAAAACTGCAAAATACACGCGAAATTTCGTATCTTTTTACCAGTTTCAAAAACATTAAGTTTTTCAACAACGGAACAATATTTCCAAAAGCCGATACGTAACTTTTCTCATGCTATTATGGCGAGTAGAATGATATAAAAATATTGGCTTCATCTCCTATCTAGAGAGACTTAAAGTTTTTGAAGACTTGAAGGCCTTGGTTTGATGACCAGACTAAAGCCAAAGTGTTTGAGATTACAAACCTCAAACCTCAAATCTTCACCAAACTCAGACCCAGCGAATACAAATCCGACACAAATCCAAACTATTTGGGTACAAAACCCAAATATGGCTTTGGGTTTGGTGCATCCCTAGCAACAAGCATTGTTCGTCCACAGTACAATTACGAATGCCAATGGGGATGCCCATGTCACAATTGATGATTGCGATCGACGATGGTTTCCACTGAAAGGCATTGGTGTGATAATCTTTGATTCAAATGGGCAGAACATGGGAAACTGGACAACAACAGGAACTCAAACTCTATTCGATATGCTCATTCCAGATAATTATGTTATTATTTTATCCGATATTGAGGGAAATAAACTGATGCACTATGATTCAAATATTACTTGTGCATAAACTGCTTTTTTACACAAATAAAAAGACGATGGGCCAAGTCCGTATTTCGAAAATGTCTTCAGATTTTATTGGTGTATGATAACCTATTTTATTCTCTGTAGCAATAAATTATACGCCAACAAGTTGTATGTCATATATAACTTGTTTTCAATATTGTATTCAAACATTCGTGTTGGAAATATAAACAAGCTCTTTGTGATTGATAAAAAATGAATGGATAACTATTTGTCTCCACTGCATTTTGGATTTTTACAGAAACAAATTTATTATTTACCTCTTTGTTCTTTGAAAAAGATTTTATTACGGTTTGGGTGTAGCTCCACAAATAACGAATCAGTTCAACCTGATTTGATTTTAAAATTTTCAGTTCGGTTTCGAAAAAACAGAAGCGAGTCCCACCTCTGATTAGCACTTAACCAGATCGGATCGATTTAATGTTGATCCGCAACATTTAACAGGTCCATACTTCATCCATCTCAACAATACAATGTTGAAAAAGTTTTGTGATCGAGACTGTATTGCGACAATTATTGATTCTATTTCATTCTGAAGTTCTTCCACTCAAATATGAAAAAGACTCGACTTTGAAATTTTTCTCATTTAAAACAATCGGTTGCATGTGTGTAACAGTAAAAAGTAGTGAATTTTACAGCGATTTACTTAGTTTAGAAAAACTCGACGATTTCCAAATCTTAATGCATGCTGGCTTTGCTCTTCCTTCAACAAAATAATTATTGCTACCTTAATTAAATATTAGTTTTCATATATAGAGTTTAATCGCAGGTGAGAATTTCAACGTCGGTAGGCATAACCTAGTAGTCCTTCGTTGTTGAAACCTTCACATTTCTGATCACCTGACATGAGGTAATCGCCATTTTTTTGACAACGATAGACGGGCACCGTATTGTTGTGCTGTTGGATGAAAATATATCCCAGTGGACCGTGATTTTCTTGATCTTCACAGTGTTGACGTGTACTTGGGAAATTGCGGCCAGTTCGTTGAAGATAACACTCAAAGATTAATCTCGTACCCGGTCGTTCCTCACGATAAATGTTCCACTGTTGTTCGATCTTGTAACCACTTGGTGGCTGGCGTGTAGTTGTTAAATGATGGTGACTGGTTGTATTTACACATCGTTTCAAAATAACAAAAGGCAAATCCTCAAAGCCGCATGCCGCTTTTCCGTGATCAAATCTATTCGCTTCAGCCCAAAGATACCAAGCCTTTTTGTACTGACCCTTTTCAGTCACGAGACCCAAGTGCAGCTCCCCTTCTCCCTTATTATCTTTCAATCTGTGATAGATGAACAAATCAACGTTTGGTGTTGACACGATAGATCTGAATGCATTGCACAATTGATCAGATTGTTTCTGCTCACTAGAGAATGGCTCCAAAGAGTTGATACCATTTTCAGTCAGATACACTTTCCATGCCGATGGTACATTTGGAAAAGTTTTCATTAGCCACCCAACCATAACATTCAGATTTCCGAAGGTAATTTTTGGAAAATCATGTCTGGAAAAGTCGGCGTGTTTAAGATTAGGTGGATATGAATGCATTGCTACTGCCCACTGGCGTGGTGCGACTTGTTTTGCAAGTTTTGTCAGCAATGTCTGTCCAGACATGATCTGTGAAAGGAGTTAAATGTTTTAGTTTCAACCATGAAAAAAGGAGGAGAGCCTTACTGCATTTTGTTGTGATGCGTGTGCGTCAAGCTTACTACCAAAATGGTGATCAAGAGAAATAAGCACGGGTGCTTGAGGCTGATGCTTTTTGATTTGATCATAGGCCGCAATGTAGTTGTCTGAATAGCGTGTTGCCCATTTATCGATGTCGCATTTGATACCTGAGGTGAAGCCACACCCGATATTGAACCAGCTACCTGCATTTACTTCGTTCATAATAACAAATTCTGTTATTCGGCCATGACCATTTGCACCATTGAAACGCCAAGCAAGAAAACCAGCCCATCTACCAAAGTCAGCTGAATTGTCTGGAGCACAAAAGCTTTTAAGTGCAATTGTACAATTGACATTTTGTTTACGCGACCATGGTGGTGAACTAATCAGAATGGCAGTTATTGTTAGGTTTTGATCGGTAACTGCTTTTGCATAATCATCACGAGGTGATGTAAAACATTGACCTTCGTACTGAATGTCACTACCAGTACATGGTGCAAACTTTTGGTTCCATTGATGAGTAGACCAGTCAAAATTCAAGGCAATTCCACCTGCTCCGCTTCCTACTACTTCGGTCAGATTCCAAAAATCAGATTGAATTGCTTTGACGCCATAAGTTGACCGCACAGGATAAACAAGAGGATCGCTTAACTCAGCAGCCGATGGACGAAAGTATTTTCCATCTGATAAAGATGAAACAGCAGTAGTCAAAACAGCACTTAGAAGAAGCAAAAATGACATCCTTATTTTGTAATTTGTGGGTAACTGCTAGTACTTTTTCACGTTAATTGAAATATGCTTAAATTTTCAAAAGCTTAGTCTCAAATATTAATCTTTCTTCTACTAAATCGTTCTCAAATATTTTACCAATACTTTTTTTACTTTCAAATATTGAAATATTTACATTGGACTTTGTAAATCACATTTTTTAGGCTTCAATTCATGAAGATAATTACTAAATTACAGCTATGCACGAGAAATCTGGAGTTTTTTAATCGGCAGTTAATGTGAAAACCTAGGTAATTCGTGATAACAATGCTTGCATAAAAAAAATTACTGCCTATCAAAACTTTTATGAATTGAAGTAAATATAAGCTGCATCAGTATATCATAAGTTAATTATGCTGTAATTATCTTTTTTATAATTTATTGGTTTTTTGCAACATATATTGTTTTTGAGCAATAGATTTTCTACTTACGGTAAAGTTTTTCGTAAATTTTACACTCGAAAAATGTATATGTGTGAAATTTGAATAAACCATGGATTTTAAAATCGAATGAGTATGTATATCTTATGATCAACGTTTGAACAGTCAAATATATAGACTCATGATTTGAACGTAGCGGATAAAATATTCCAGAAGTAGGATGTTGAGAGAAACTTTGAAATCAAAGTGCCAATATAATGACGTTTTACAATAGTAATCGACCATACAGCATCTGATATCAACTCTTTTTTGCAAACAATTGTATTTACGTTTTCATCGATCCGGAAGCCAAGATAAAAATCGGCTTTGAGCTTTGTGAATCGCACCACTGAAAAGAGCACATCAAGAACCTATAAAAAGAGCGTTCAGAAGGCTTTTGCACTGCTTCTAAAACAAATATCTAAACGCCTAGCCAAACAATGGCGGAAAGAATACGTAGGTTGCCCGAAATTAAAAACTTGAGCAAAACATTTTTTCGTTTTCTTTGGTATGGTTGGATAGAGCTCATTGAGTTACCTAGAAAAAAACTGAATTTTACACACCTAGAAGTCATTTTTCTATGAAAATTTTTTAAAATATTCATGTTTTGATAGTAGAAAGTGTGAAAAATGTTTTTATTTCTACTTTTATTCCAAAACTATTTTTTGCTCTGATTCTACATCAAGAACTATAAACAAAATAACTTTGAGGTTTCTCTTCGATTTATTTTTCTTCGAAATGACAAACGTTTTATCGAAACGTCGAAATAAATGAAAAAGTTTCATAAAAACAATAAGAGGCAGCTTTAAGACAGCTACTGATACAAGCACAATCGTTCTTAAGTTTATGCCGGTAAATCAAGTCGTTGTGCTGAACGGTATTTTCATAAAAACTATTAGTTTAAGTACTAAATTATTCGTTCTTGATTCTCCTTTCAACCTTACCTATATTATAACAAAATACGTACTGCCGCAAATGACGTAAATAAAACAAGTCACTTTTGAAAAACGTCATATCCTACAGTATCTTTTATAGAAAAGTCGTATGACACTATTGTTCTCACGATCATACGAATACATTGTTGTAGTTTTAAATCTTGCATTTAAATCAAAGAACATGCAAATAACAAAGGCCATATCAGCGGGTAGACACCATAGTGTAGAAAGAGAGAAGAACAGAGCAAATAGAGAATGAAAAAGGAAGAGAACAAGGAGTGTATATCTTTATGACCTTCACAGCTCTCGCGTGAGGGTGAGGGTGAGTGTAAAAACTCGAACGATTCTGTGCTCTAAAACATTGCGCCTTCTGTATAATAAGAGTAACGGATATTCCTTTTTTCAGTCAATAGGAAGATATTTGAAATTTGTTTTGACAGAAGAGAATAGAACAAGATCCGTTAGACAAACGTTAAGAAAAAGAGGAAAGAACAATGTATAACAGAATAAATTGACAGATCGAATGAGTATACAATATACGATTTGATTATTTCCCGTTTTGAACAAAAGTAAAAGTGGCCCAAACATAGATATGATCACTTCCAAATAGCTTTAATGAATCTTCGAGCGATCGGTCTAGAGCATCCCATGCTTTCCCATGTTGAATTAATGTAACTTGATTAGGATCATAAAAAACATGATCAATGGCTGTGTTGCGCAGTCCGTGTTTAGGGTCGGGATAGTAGGATGGAATTCTCGCACCTTCAATTGATTCGCGGAATGCGTCTTCATAACCAATCCAGTCGAACTTATCGCACTCTTCTGTTTCAGCATTCAAATCCCCAGCCATGACAGTCATAGAATGAATAGCACCTAGCAACTCATTGCATTTATCTTTCACCATTTTTGCCTGTGATGCTCTTTGAATATAATCAAGATGTAGATTAACTAAATGGATATTCTTTGAAGGAATTGTAATAATTTGAATCGCTTCGCCTTTCTCGGGATCAAGAATTCCATTGGTAACCGTAACTTCCGATGTATATTTCCAATCCTTACGAATCAATGTGAGAAGTCCATTTGCATTTGGAGCAGAAGTTGGATTGTTCGATGCAAACTCGTACAAGTAGTCGTCACCCATTTTCTCCTTAAGTAAAGGAATCATATCCTCTTGTGCTTCTTGAATCATGGTGACACTATGCCCAAGGAAAGAAATTCGAGATGCAATGGTGCAGATTCTAGTTTGGTGATCGGCAGCTGCTACGTATAGAGTTGGATACCATTCTTTGTTGACCCAGCAAGGAGCTAATATATTCCAGCTCAGCAGAGACAAATCATGCGTACGTTCGGCAGTCATCGCTAAAATGAAAATCTGATTTCAAAAACGATGGAAAGGTTCTATAACGTAGCCGCATACATCTTGACGTAGCCACAAAAAAAATTTCTAATACTACTGCCAGACGTACTTTCTCTGCTGTTCGGAATGGTCTACTTGAAACGATCTTTATTCGGTAAAATGCAATTCCGACAAAAAGAATTTGGACATGTTTCGAAATTCTATTAGAGGTTTTCTACAATTGTTGATATTCTTATGGAATTACGACAGAATTTTTTTTTTGCCGGGCATTTTATTGTCCATTTCCCATCAGAATTAGGACAATATGTATTTAAAAAAAAATACATATTGAGGTATATATACAAGTATCGTTCATCTTCGATTCACTGACCCTTGCCTGAAAATGGGTTTTTAGCGATGATTTGGTGTTAGTATGCGCTTAGCTTTTTAAAGGGATGGAGAAACAGGAAATTTTTGTTTATTTATGTGTATGATTGCATTAGATCCAATGGCATATGACGTGTTGAAGGACATAGGTAAGGTTGAAAGGAGAATCAAGAACGAATAATTTAGTACTTAAACTAATAGTTTTTATGAAAATACCGTTCAGCACAACGACTTGATTTACCGGCATAAACTTAAGAACGATTGTGCTTGTA
>CAJNOQ010003699.1:0-19403 GCA_905250885.1 Didymodactylos carnosus
GACGACAAAAAAATTGTTCTGATCATCGTTATCGAAGTGAATAATCATTCGACTTTCCTGATCGGCAAAAAGTCATATTGAAAAGTGTCTAATGTCGGAGTCGCTCGAACGTCCGTCGCTCAAATGTCGGTCGCTCAAATGTCGGGGTCGCTCAAGTGTCGGTCGCTCAAATGTCGGGGTCGCTCAAGTGTCGGGCGCTCAAATGTCGGGTGCTCAAACGTCGGTTGACGCATATTTCAGTCTACGCAGCAGAGCTAGAGTTCGTACTTGCAGCGTATGTAGTATAGGTCGCATACTACCTATACCCAAAACATATGTGGATTCGACCTTCGTACGTGTGCGAAATCGTATCTGCAAAATTGGAAAATATTAACCATGGTCATACTTTTTGGCTAAATTCTTCTGTGAAAAGTAAAAGTATTTGACTAAACACGAGTTTCACTGCACAGAACATGTATGGCTCTACTCAGATATATAGCTTTAGTCTGAAAAAGGTAGTTCACTAGGGGTAGAGGCTGTCTCAAAGTTTAGAGAAAGTGTTAACTGGAGCGGTCGGAAGGCCCCCAGAAAAATGACGAAAAACGAACGGGTTTGGGAAATTTTCTCGAATGAAATTTCCTTGAAAACGATATTCTTGAAAATAATTTTCTCGAACAGAAACTTCCTCGAATTTTCCAAACAGAAATTATCAATATTATTTGCAGTGTATAGAACCTCCTTAAATTTTCGGTTATATATGTTTGTAGCGGTTTATACGAAAAAATAAGACTATAACTCATTTTAAAATTCACTTTGATACATCGATACAAAGACGAGAAATAGGTAATGATAAGAGATGATCAAAAGGATTTTCTTATATTCGTGACAAAACGCATAGTACCAAAATTTATTGGAAATGTGAAGAATCTCGCGATCCAAATATTAAATGTGAAGCTCGTGTGCATACAGATTTACTTAATACCGTTATTTTTGTTAACAAGAAATCACATTTACATTCTGCAAATGCTATTAAGCTTGAAGGTCGCAAAGATTATGAAGATCTTCGTTATCGTGCAATAAATAGCAACGAACCACCAGCCAATATCGTTACAAATTCATTCGGTGCACTTTCCACTCTTGCACAAGCGCAATTACCCTCAAAACATAATTTAAAACGTTTAGTTAAGCACCATCGTGCCGATAATGATTATCCACTAATACCGAATACGACTTGAGTTTTTCCACGATACCGCTCTCATTGTGTGTCACAACCAAGAATGATATTTTTTTAGTTCATGATTCTGGTTCATCCAATAACAATAATCGTTTTCTAATTTTCGCTAGCCCTGAGCAATTGAAAACTCTCGAAACTTCATCAGAATTTTTTATGGATGGTACGTTAAAAGTCGTGCCACATATTCTTTTCTAGTTATTCTCGCTGCACACTTTACATCGTAATCATGTGATACCAGTCATCTTCGCTCTATTACCAACTAAAAATGAACAAACATACTATGAGTTGTTTAATCAGATAAAAATTATCGCACCAAATTGGAATCCTCTTACTATAATGTCCGACTTCGAAAAAGCATCAATTAATGCAATAACAAAATTATTTCCGACCTGTGTGTCATCTGGCTGTTTTTTTCATTTACGTCAAAGTCTTTATCGACAAGTTCAGGTAAGTTCAAGAGTTTGATCAACTCTTCATATCAAAAGCTGAAGTTTTATTGAAATTTTAAAAATAGGGTAGAAAACCCGAAAAAAACTACAAAATGTTTTGTGAATTTTTGTGAATCAGACTGGTGAAAAGAAATGAATGGAGGCACCCATCCCCTCTTAACTGAACTATCAGTTACATTGATTCAATGCACTTTTAGTCTACGTTCTGTTTCTTTTATTCTAGAATCGATACGATGCAGATTCATTATTTGCTTACAATTGCACTCGTGTAGCTGCATTAGCTTTTTTACCACTACAAGACGTCATACCAGGATTTGTTTTTTTGTCTGAAGACTTAACATTAGATTTACAAGATTTTTTGAATTATTTCGAAGACACGTATATCGGATGCTTGCATGCAGGCGGTGTTAGAGCAAATCTGAAATTTGCTGTTGAATTATGGAATATGCACAGCCGTACAGATCAAGCAATGCTTCAAAGCATAATCACGTTGAAGAGCGGTACAATAAATTACACAAATCGTTTCAATATGAACATCCTACATTGTGGACATTTCTAGAAAAATTAAAAACAGAAGAAAGTTCTCTTCAATTGGATTTGGCAGCTATAAATGCCGGCCAAGAAGCAAAAATTCAACAGAAACGTTTATTATGCAGATCATAATAAACGTTTAATAAATCTAATTAAACGTTCCTATATCCTCATCCCAATATAGAGCAACAAATAGCTACTATACCTCATAACATCCATTTATAAATTTTATGTTTCAAATAAAGCAGTTTCATTACGTAACGATAGGTTCAGTTGTCTTATTGGTATTTATCTGTAGATAAAGTAATTTTTTGTGTTCATCTTTAATGTTTCTCTTGTTTTATACACTGCAAATAATATTAATAATTTCTGTTTGGAAAATCTGAGGAAGTTTCCGTTCGAGGAAATTTCATTCGAGCAAATTTCCACCATTCAAAACGAACATCGCAAAATATAATCTTGTAATATCTCAAATGAAACCTCAGACTCGGAGAGTCCAAATATATATGTGTCGATGTCATTCGGCACATGTGCGATCGGTGCACAGATGCATATGTCACGGAAAGTGCTTATTTAAGTCCGAAAAAAAGATAAAAGGATAGGTAGTTTGCATTATACAGGTTCGATAGTTTTCTAACTTAAAATATCAATGAAAGGTTGCGCCCACTGAGAATCCGAGAAAAAGTTTTAGGAACATAGTAAAGTCACAATTATTACACTTTACCCACTAGTCGAACTATTTTTTTAAGATAATAAGGTTACTATAGACATACAGTAAAATCATGGGCAAAACTAGTTACATATAGATAGTCATATTCGGAAATTTGTCTACGGTGTACGAAAAATTGTTCACATCTATCCGGATATTTGTCTCTATCTCAACAAGAACAAGTCCTGTCCTCCAAAAAACTTCCTCAATGCGAAAAAAGTATCATTTCTACTTGTTTGTCAAATCTGGCCAAATCTCGAAAGAGCCGAGAATAATGTTCATTGGCAACCTTTTCCTGATATCTTCTTTGTTGTTGAAGCCGTTTGACCGTAGTCTTGTTTTCCGATGAAAGATCAGATGTTGTTATAGAAGGAGGCTTTGCCTTGTGTGTACGCAAAGAAGAAAGTAGTGGCGCGGCTTCAGGATGTGGTGTTGATTTAGCTGCAAAAAAACTCTATTTTTCCTAGAGAAGAGGTTCATGTTTTTTAACAAATAAACTGGAAAATTCTCGGGGAATTCCGATATGTACTCTTTGAAAATCGCTGAGTATTTTCCATAAATAATTTCCAACCTTATAGTGCAGTTTGACATCTTAATTAAATTCCTTATTTTGAATGAACTAGAATCAATTATCAGTAGAAGTCTGACCAACTTGTCGGGCTAGAAAGAAACATCTCTACGAGAAATGTGAGCAAATTAGTTCACTCACATCGCTAAATGCTACTGACGGGCAAGATTTAACTGATTCAATGTCATACTATTCCAAAGGCCCTTGACAAGATCATGCTGTGATCTGGAGTACAGATACAACAGATTTTGAAGAAAAGATTCATCATACATGACAATAAAGACTAGTCGGGACAGTCGTTCGGACTAGGAAAAAAGACTAGTCAGTTCGCCCGTTCAATTTTTTACGTAGCTTGCCTCATCAAAACGCGAAATTTTTATTTTTTATAAAAAAGAATGGTAAGAAACGCATTTTTGTGTTTGAGGTAAAAGAGAGGAATTTGTAGAGACGTTTCATTACGTGTTTTCTTCAACCTCGCTCAAATGTATTTTTCCATTAAACACATATGCTGACTACATTTCTAAAATATCTATAGATCTATAGATCTTATTTTGCAGCGAATGACGTCGACACATGTATATTTGGACACTCCGAGTCTTGAGGTTTCATTTGAGATATTACAAGATTATATTTTGGGATGTTCGTTTTTCGTCATTTCGGGGGGCCTTCTGACCGCTCCAGTTAATCCATCTATGAATATGCTCCAAAACGCTAGGGGTAATAGTAAAACATGAAGACACCCGCAGACACCCACAGACAGCTGCACAGACAGCACACATACAAGCACAGACAGCTACACAGACATCCAAACACAGACATCCATGGATGTCTGTGGTTGTATGTGTGCTGTCTGTGCAGCTGTCTGTGGCTGTTTGTGGCTGTCTGTGGGTGTCTTCATGTTTTACTATTACCCAAAACGCAAGTTAGTGCCAGATAGTCCAAGTGGTGTAGTATATGACTGACTATGTCGATTTATATAACAAGTGCCTTCGGACATAAAAATTGAATTTTTAAAATGCTCCATTTACACTTTCTCTGAACTTTGAGACGGTCCCCACCCCTAGTGAAGTACCTCCACCCTAGTGAACTACCTAACCCTCCAATTCATTAAAATGTTTGGTGTACAAGGGCTCTCTACTTTGGAAGAGTTTTGAGAACGTCGGGGGGGGGGGGGGGGGGGTGTGGGGGGGGAGTAGAGGACAGCACGGGACAACCCCNGTCGGTCGTGGATTACTTGTAATGGCTCTTAAACCCCGGTCAAAGATTCACGACTGTATACTATAGTATTTTGACGTAAACCCGGCCAACGTATTACGTCCATCGTAAACGACGTCGTTTACGCAAAATACGACGAAATACGATGGTCGTAACGGCTGACGTAATACTTTGGCCGGGTTTACGTCAAAATACTATAGTATACAGTCGTGAATCTTTGACCTGGGTTTAAGAGCCATTACAAGTAAGCCACGACCGACGTTCTCAAAACTCTTCCAAAGTAGAGAGCCCTTGTAGATCAAACATTTTAATGAATTTGGTAAAAGGCATAAATCAAAAAGTTGTATCGTTGCTGCGATACTGAGATTTTACGAAAACCCCCGAAAAACGTAGATTCCGCCATCTTGAAAATTTGCCAACTTTAAACTCTTGTAATTCAGTAACAACAGATTACTTAACAATTGATTCCTTGTTTAAGGTGAAAAATTTTATGGCAGAAATCAAGATTAAAATCACCTTTTTACATGTTGAAATGACCATTTCAAATTGAGACGTTTCGTCTTTATTCTAAAGACATCATCAGTCAACTGATGTACAAAAAATAACTTCTAACACAGAAACAGACAATAAAACACGTGTAGAACATAAAATATTTTCCTTTTGTTTTTCACTCTCCTTCTAGATCATATGTAATATGATTCATCTCAAAAAACATTCAGCTTACTTAACCTTGAAGATTTGCCCATAAATAGTAGATAGTGTGAACTACAAAACCACGCAACCGCATGCTCAAAACATGCTTTCGTTATTTTGTAATAGATGGCGCACTAAGAGCCCACATCCAGAAAACCCTGAATTTTCCCGTAGCATCCATTTGAAACAAAGTCAACCGTGAGACTTTCAACCATATTTCCAAATAGATTATATGTCGAAGCATATTTGGTAAAAGTTTGACGGTCTCCGGTGCTTTCATTTTCAATACAAACGACTTGAAAGTTGCAATTTTGTTCAAAAATGACCATGCTCGGCGATGAGTGAAATCGAATGAGGAATGATTTTCTCCATGAAAACTGGTCAATTCTGAAGCCCCTAGTATACTGCTGAAGTACACCAGGTGTGCTATCATAGTCCATCCTGGGATTTGTGAATTTCGAGAAAATGGCTTCGGGGGCTCGGTGGTGGGCTTCGGGGGCTCGGTGGTGGGCTTCGGGGGCTCGGTGGTGGGCACCGAGTTCTAGAGGCTTGCTTCAGTCGGTGTATTTCTGCTATGGTATATTAAAATTCCATAAAAAACAGTTTGATGTACAAGTTTTCACACGGAATTCAATGGTGATTCTTGCTTATAAGGGGAATAGCTTGTTAGAAAAATCGTTATGAGATAGAATGTGTTTGTTAATGAACATCAGATGGATGTTATGTGGATATAACCAATTTCCATATTATCCTATGCCAAATTTTTTCTTAGCCGTGATTATTATTAAATTCAAAAAAAACTTAACATACAACAAACAAACAAAACGTTTAATAATATAATAATATTAATAATAAACCGAAAAAAACTGTGCAACAAAAAATGAATGCAATCAACAATAAGAATATCATTTCATATAGTATGTGAGAGAAGGAAAAGAACGAACGAACAAATAAACAAGTAGACAGATAAAGCTTTTCAATGATGAACTACAACATGAAGAAAAAGGAACTAGCAACCAAAAACAAAATACAAAAAGCACAAAACATACAAAAATTTACTGTTTCTGTAACTTAAAAGAAGTATAGTGTATAGTGTATGCATGCTAGCTTATTGTAACACAGCAATTAAAGGACGATAATACAAAATACATTTACGGTTAGTTTGAAAAAATGATTAGTAGTAACAACGGATGGAAGAAAAAATTCGGAAGCAACAGGAGAAAACGTACATGATTTGTTAAAAAAGAGAAACGTGACAGGAAGGACGCCTCGAGGCATAGAAAATACGTTTGTTCAGAGTCAGATTACAAATGAAAGACAAACTTGTGCAAAATAGATTAGTTTGAAGAATGGCTCATTTTTCAGAGACAGTTAAAGTTAACTTGAGTATAGTTTTTATCAATAATACTTTGCTCTTTGTTTTTGGTTGAGGGAGATCACACACACACAAACATATACCGAAAAAAAGAGAAAAAAACTAAGTAGCGGCGAATACTTTGGAGTATTTTGAAAGAAGAAGATAAAACAAGCCAAAAAAAATAGATACTTTCTAAATGGTAAAAAGTTCTTTTTAAAAAAATTGACAACCACAACAAAACGAAAAGATGAATAAAAAATAAATTGTATTTTTATTGATGGGTGTTCAAGGAATGGAATACTTTGCACGAAACAATTAAATTAGATATACACAAAAGCAAACATAGGTGGGATAATAATATTTAGTATATACAAAAACAATACATTTGACTGCTATTAAATGTAGATATTGATTCATCTCTTTGATAATACGACATGATCTGACTGCCGCATATCGAAAACAGAAAAGGTAACAACAACAATAATAACGATAAAAA
Source organism: Didymodactylos carnosus (assembly GCA_905250885.1). Taxonomy (NCBI): domain Eukaryota; kingdom Metazoa; phylum Rotifera; class Eurotatoria; order Philodinida; family Philodinidae; genus Didymodactylos; species Didymodactylos carnosus. The sequence continues at coordinate 7,232 of CAJNOQ010003699.1, forward strand.
ATGAAAAATATTCTACTAATACATTCAACAAGTGAGAGTGTGAAAAAGAGAGGATATAACAATATATACTGATTAGGAAGAGAAAAAAGAAATATAACAATAAATTTGGTAACAACAACAACAACAACATTTTTTAAAAGAAATTTTGCAATCTTTTTAGATTTTTTTGTTTTGATTTTAACTTTTGTGGCAAAATAATAATCTAAGATACAGAAAACAAACTAGAGCAAAACAACGATAACAAGAAAAAAAACAACATGTTATAAGAATACACCATCACTGTTTCCTACATCAAAATGAGTCTATTCGATTCTAAGTAAAATGAGAATGTTCATTTCACATAGAGTCGAACATTTTTTTTTTTTAATGAAGAATAATGATAATGTACTGCAGATAACGGGAAGAAATAAAGAAGCTAATGCTGATATTACATAAAAATATTAAAAAAAACCAACAACAACAACAAACAACAATAGTAGTAATAACGAAAAAAAAACAGGTCTTGTTCGTGATAATAGAAAAGTTTTGATCTTTTGCATTTTGTTTTTGATCATATAAACCGGAAATTTGAGTATTATAGGAAGAATTACACGCGAACGTCGTTACTTACAGATATGCACACAGTACTGTGTAATAGTAAGAGCATCCCTCCTATCAACTCATAAACTCTGATATCTATAAACTTCAAATTAGTTCTCATTGAATGGTAATAACTCACTAAGTTTAAGTCTGTTCCACTGGTTTGTTTGTGAGATGTAACAATTGCATTTTTTTCATTAGAATACTAATGACTCTTGATCGATCACTTTTGATATTTGTAAATATTTTTGAATAAAATTCATAATGCAACCGAAGAATATTATTTTAGCATAAAAATTTTACCAAATATTCTCGTGTCATTAGGTTATTTTCTGCTTTTTTTAAAAAGGATCACGTGTATCAAAGAGTTATTAGTATTTTACAAGAAAAAAAAATGCAATTATTATATCTCACGAAGAATTCAGTCAAACAGGTTTAAACTTGGTTCGTTATCAGCATTTAATGAGAGCTATAAATACACAAATTTGAAGTTCAGAGCTACGATACGTTTACACGAGTGCTATCACTTTTACAGAATAATGTATAACATGCAACGAGAAAAATAACAGAAATAAAAATCATATAAAAAGAAAACAAAATCTTATTTATTACTTAACAATATCCATTTTGAGTTATCAATGTTTGTTGAGTTTGATCAATTTGATTTTGTTGATTGGGAGATGTACAAGTGATTTGTGGTGTTGTTGATGATGATGAAATAGGTGAAGTAGGTGTTGACGAAGAATTTGTAGTGGTGGTAATAGTTGATACTGCTGTGCCACCATTTGTACCAGGTGTTGTTAAATAACGATAAACATAAACACGATAATCTTTACTGGCTAATACAACAGAGCCATCATCCATAAGTGCAACATCAAAACATTGTGCATGTTTAACTTTACTTTCTAATGCACTTATTAAATTACCATTTTGATCAAATATAGTTATATTAAAATTATTATGATTGTCAGCCACTAATACATCACCATGATTGTTAATAACGACACCGATCGGATAATTTGTTATACCTAGAATAGTGATAGATATTGTATTCATAATTTCATTAATTTACTGAATAAAGATCTACACATTATTAATTTTATAGAATTATGAGAAATAAATTTGTTACTATTTACCTTCTGAACCAATGGTGCGTAAAAACTGTCCATCTACTTGAGAAAATACTTTAATACAATGTGCTCGATTGTCACTAATAAATATTTCTTGTTTATCATTACAGCATACACCATTTGGAAATTCTAAATATTTTGAACACGTAAATTTATTCAATACATTTCCATTACAATCGAAAATAAATATTCTCATCACTTTGCATTCAACAACAATAATTTGTCCGCGATTATCAACACAAACTCCTACAATTAAATAAAAAAATGAATACAAAAATACGGATATAAGATAAATTTTTGAAACTTACCACGAGGATGTTGTAAAACATTTGCACCAAATTTTCTTACAAATTGTCCGTATTGATTATAAATTTGTATCTGATGTGTAGGGCTTCTTTCTGTGACAACAATATCGCCTGATTGTCGAAAAACGGCAACACGACTAGAAAAGAAAATTGTTAAAAACAAATATTTATTATATAATAAAAACATACTTTGGATATAACAATTGGCCTTCTCTTTTACCACATTCACCAAATTGAAAACGAAATCGTCCTTTACAAAACATAAATTTCTATGTACATTTTAGTTATATCAATTAAAGAAAAGAAATATTTACCATCTTTATCGAATACTTGAATTCGATGATTATTTGTATCAGCGACAATAATATCCCCTTGACCATTGACAGCTATTCCAGATGGTTCTGTAAATTGTCCTTCTATTACTCCAAATTCACCAAATTTTAAATGATATATCATTTTATGTCGTTTCAATGAACCATTTGGTCTTGATGGCAACATTAAATGGTGTGGAAGCGTTCCATAGGCATCCAAATTCGGAAGACTATCAACTACCATATCAACTAAACAAAAGAAAAAAACAAGAAACCATTTAATACAATTGTAATTTTCAAATAAGTAAGAGTTGTATATATACCACCAAGATCTGTTGTACCATTCGTTGAAGTCGAAGATGATAATGGAGGCAATGATGGTAATGATGTTACTGAAGGTGCAGAAATGGGTGATGTCATTGAACCGCCACCAGTTGACCATAATTCATACGGATTAATATCTGCCTCAGATGATGAAAAACTTATCGGTGTTGGTGTAGCATATTTCTTCATATTTGATGATAATCCAAGTACATCTAGGCCATTTGAAATGAATGAAGATGTATGTAACTGTGACTGCTGTTGTTGATTATTGTTATTATGCTGTTGATGTATTTTTGTAGGACTATAACCATTGTGATGATTATGATTATGATTATGACAAGCATTATTCATTGATGCTAATGGTGGTGCGATTGGACGTGGTTTATAATGATTATTCTATAACATTATGAATAGACTGTATAAGAAAAAAATTCTTTTTTTGTTTTAAGTATATTAATTACCGTTGTCATTTCAGGTGATGTTCTCACATAACCAAATGTATTTCTAACACCTGTTTGTATTGCTTGAAAATTTGATACAAATTCAATTTCGAATGCTGAATGCATATTTGGATCAGGCATTATTTGTATTATTGTATTTAATTTATTTTCCAATTGTTTTTTAAATATTAATATTTCTGTTGTTGATGAATTTTTAAATAAACGATCAGAAAAATCCAAAGGCTATAATATTATAAAAAAATAAATAAATTTCTATTTTAAAAATGATATTAAAATAACAAATATAGTTTACTTGATTAGCTCTTGTCAATGTATCATCAATCTTTTGCATTTGATTAGTTAAAATTGTTTGCTTCTCTGTAAAAGCATTATCAAGTTCCTAAAATTCGAAAATAAGTGTCATAAAACAAGTGAAAATCATTCGATAGATCATTCTGTCATACTTTGATTAGTTCATGTTTACGTTCTTCAAGTAATTGACGATAAAAATTATAGGTTTCATTGATATTATGTTGTGCTTTATGATACTGAGTCTAAATAAATTATGAGAATAAATGAATCAGTAAGAAATAATCTCTTTAATAAATAGTCTTAGACAAATGAACACATATTAATCATACCTGTAACATTCCACAGGCTCGTTCAAATGTTTTTTGTGAATATTTTAATTCATTTAAACGTAATCTTGTATTTTCTACCATATTTTGTAATTTTGCCACTTGATGTGATCCTAAATACAAACAATGATATATATATTTAAAATATATGCTATTTTTCAATTTTTCACTTTTATATTTCATACCAGCATCATTCAATGATATATATTCATGATTTCGTCCGTGATCAGTTGTTATACACTCTTTACATACTAAAGAAAAATAAATATAACTATATATATAGCACAAATATATACTACAATAATTTAGTAGACAAAATAACTTACTAGGTATGTTACATGTCAAACAAAAATATTTTAATGATTCATTTTTATGATTTGTACATGGACGCAAATCATTATTATTAACATTTGATTCAAATTCTTTTATATACACAACCTTAAAAAAGAGAAGAAATGTGTGACAAAAAAAAAAAATAAAAGTCTAAGTATGGATGTGTACGAGTAAGAATATCGTCACAAAAAAAAAAAACACTAAAAAAAAAAGAAGAAATCAGTATTCTCATTTTTTATGACGACAAATTTTTATCATAACACGCAATTTATTCTACCCCAACGGCAAATAGTTATTTTACGGAAATAATTAACACGAATATTTATAAAATGTTTAATTGTTTTTATTCGATCGAGATCATGTATATCATATACCTGTTTGTATTTATTTATTTATATCATGGATTATATCAAACAAATATGGTATATTTCTATTAATATCATCTTACTATTTATTAATCATATATAAGTTGTTATAATAACGAACGAACAACGTAGAAAAAGAGATAAATATGAAATTTTTGCAAATTTTTTATTAGTATCTTCTGATGATTTCCATATAGACACAACTTTTGTTAACTTTTTCTTTTTCATAAAACAAAAAGAATTTAACAGTAATTAATTCTATTATTGATCTTTTCTTGAATAGGAGTAGTTTCATTCAATAGCGAAACTATTATTCGATAGATAAACAATATCAACGACCGTATTCTCTGAATGTATGAACTTCAAATAAGTGATGAAATATATATATATATATATATATACGTTTGGTATTAGATTGGGAAAAAAAAGAAAAGCATACACAGAAATACGATCTTTCTGTCTGATTTACTAGAGGACGAATGTTCTCAAAATTAAGATTTAATTAACATTTTAAAATTTATATTATTATAAAAAGAAAGATAAAAAAAAAAAACGGGTCTTCCTCAAAAAGTTCAAGAACAAAAGACAAGTGGATAGTAAACGTCCGGTAATTTAAAAGCTAAAGTGAGAGTATCAAACTTTATGAATAAAAAACATCTTGAATCTTATACAACCAATATACATAATAGTGGAATTTAAAAAAACGTTTTCATAAATTGAATTAAAAAAAAAACAATGTATAGATGAACTTTTAACCCCGACATCATACCGTCGCTCATACTAAAACTAATTCATTCATCATGTATTTCTTCAACAAAGTAATGTCACATTATAACAAGAAAGAAGAAATATTATGTTGTTTTTTTTTGTTATTATTACCATTTGAGTTGTTGTACGAATAATTTATTTTAGCATCAAATAAAGGAAACTAAACTGTACGAGTTTAAAATCTGTTTGATGTCTTCGAATGTGACGGCCGATAAAACACGTTATTATAGTATTATTATTATTTTTATTTTTGTTTTTTTTTTTTTTTTTTTTTTTTTAATAAATCATCGAACAAAAAAAGAAGAAAAAAAGAAGAAGATAGAATCTTGTTTAAAAGTTAATGATTCTTGTGCACTACTGATGATAGTAATAGTGAGAATATAAAAAAAGAAAAATACTGAACAGAATCAAACGGTCACACACGCAATAACAAAACAATTTTAGCTTTTTTTTTTATATGCTCTCTTTATACAATAATAATAAAGTTCGAGAACAAAAAAAGAGAAAAACAGAATGATTTTCTTTTCTCTTCTTCTTTAGTTTTTTTTTTTTTTTTTTGGTGTTTTGATAAACCAGATATATATAGACGTAAAAAAAAAAAAAAAAAAGGGTTAATTGAAAAAAATGCGTTTACACAGGGAAGAACCCAAAAGAAAAAAAACGAGACTTAAAAAAGTTTTTTTTCTTTTCTTTTTTCTTCTTCTTTAAACTAGAAAAAAAAAAAAATCTCGATGAATGTTTCGAGTTCAGAATTGAATTTTGCCTGTATTTTATACAGATAGTTTCTGATTTGAAAATCTTGATGTGTGTGTGTGTATATGTGCTTCGATGAATCCGTTCTATCAAATAGAATATGGAGAAGGATAGAAGATAATAACAGATAATCATGCACGAGAATAACTCGTAATTATGTACAATCAAAAGAAGAAGAAAAAAACGACAAAATTAGACAAAACCCAATAATAGAATTTTACATACAGTAGATTTAAAAACACTATTTATTATGATCTAAGCAAAATAAAACGATCTACCATTGTTTCTCTCATCTATTTGCTATATTCGACTATGATTATTTTTTCAGAACATAGAAATCTTCTGCAATTTTCCAAAGAAAAAAAGTACAAGATTTTTATTTTAATTTTCAAAACTATGAATTTTCTTAAACAATCTATTCTCTGTTTCATATTTAAATTTAAAAAGAATAAAAATTGCACTTCAAAACAAAACATATGATGTTTCTATTTCAGTATTAAATATGAATTTTATCATCAAATTTGTTATTATTCGAGTTTTGATTTTCTTTTTGAAATGGTTTCATATTTTTCTATTTCAGATACTTCTTCTTCTCTCTCTTCCATGTCAACTTTCTCAACATTTTTTCTCAAATGTTAACATCATTTGTGTAGAATCTTTATTCTTCCGGCTTTCTCTTTCAGAGCAATTAAAAAGTAGAAGAGAAGACACAATTTTGAGAACATAAATTGTGTACAAGTGAATCTTGATTTTTTTTTTTTTTTCTTCTTTTATTTAGAAACATTAGATACTCTATGCTAAAAAGAATAATCGAGAATAATTTTGAGAAAATTTCATGAAAGATCAAATTCTCAAAAGACGAATTTAAACACACATACACACAAAAAAAAAATAATAATAATAATATACTGAAAAACGGAATAACAAAGAAATTATCTATCTAGTGTAGAGGAAGTGTTGAAAACTTATTTTCTCTTGACAATTTGTATGTTTTCAGGGTCTATACTATTACATCCTCTATACAAGATAAGACATTAATTTTTTTTTTTTTCTTTGTTTTCTAGTAAGAAAACTATCAACATCATTTAGCTAGAGAAACACAATTCATTTATACTTTTCTTTTCCTTTTTCTGTCTTATTTTTTTCTTCTTACACTAACGAAATAAAAAAAAGAAAGAAGTATAAGCCTTCTGATAAAGAAGAAATGTAAGCGAGAAGTTCTAGAAAAAAAAGATTTGAATGAATAAAAAACGGAAAAGATTGATTGATTATTTAGAGAATTAGGTTTTTCCTTTTATTTAGTTTTTTTTTTTTTTTTTTTTATTAAATTAAATTTAATAAAATATTCATTATTAAGAATTTAAAAAAAAAAAACATTCACAACGAAAAAGATAAATGAATTGTGTTTCTCTAGCTAAATGATGTTGATAGTTTTCTTACTAGAAAACAAAGAAAAAAAAAAGAAGAAAAGTATTGATAAATTCGAGATATAACACATAATAATGGTATCTTCTTGATTCGTCTCTAATTGATTTGTAAAATATGCGCGTATACGGAACAAATTAAGACTAAACTTAATAATTGTAATATAACACACACACACACACACAGACAAAATTGTTTCGTATCTTTAAAACTTATTTAACTCAATAATAAATAATAAAATCGATAGATTTTCAATAACGAACGACTTATTGTATTAGAAAAAACACACATAAAATGCTATCTACAATATTTCTAAACGAATAAAAACTTAATAATCTTTGTGTAGTTATTCAAAAATAAAATATAACTTTAAACATCTTGTAAATTTATGAAAGAGATGGAAAAAAACTATTTGTAGTAAGTGATATATAAATCATATAGAAGAAAATGATCGTTTCTTTGTAAAAATGAGTAAAAAAAATTTTGTTTTAGAAACAACGTGATACTGATCATATTTAATTATAGATTTAAAGATTGATAATTATTAAAAATTATTTTTAAATTTTAAATGATATTTATTATTATACGATGTAGAGATATTTTATTTTTTTTAAATTTTATTTTTAAATAAAATAATACTTACTCTTTGACCATTTGAACAACATTTTGGCATGGCTAATGATTCAATATTATTACATGTTGTACAATGTTGTTCTGTTGTCGTTTCATTCAACGGCATCATACATTCTAATACATTATGTATTGTATAATCAGGTAATATATTTTGTACATTTGTTTTGAGACCACACAATGGACAATTAAGATAATAATTTTCATTTTCATCATCATTACATCCATCACTACTACCATTTGATAATGGAGGTAATTTATTTACACATGATTCACATATAGTATGAAAACATTGTAAAACACGTGCAGGATTTTGTTTTTTATAAACTATACCACAAAATGGACAACATTGAAATAGTTGCATATTATTATTATTACCATGATGATGTTGTTGTTGTTGTTGTTGTTGTTGTTGAGGAGATGAAGATGAAGAAGAGGATGTTGAATCGTTTAACAATAAATGATTTGTTAATGGAAAATTGTTGTAAGATGTCAATGGTGATGATGATGCTGAATTTACATTTGAACAAGTTGGAGAACTTGTAGATAAAATATTATTATTATTAGTCGAATGGATATTTATTGGCATGATCGAGATTGATGATGCACGTTTTAAAACTGAAGGAGAGGATGATTGCGGTGGTGATGAAGAAGCGGAAATAACTGAAGATGATCTAAAATAAAAATAAATTTTAAATATGTAAACAACGTTTAATAATAATAAAAAGAAAATCGAATAGCTTACGATAATAAAGATGATGAACAAAAACCACTTTCTGAATATGAATGACTACTCCCACTTCCACTACTCTCGTTGCTTATACACGCCGATAGTAATGTTGGTTGTTGAATTGTCAATATATCATCATTGTCTAATGATGTTGATGTTGTTGTCTTTGGTGGAAATAAACCGAGAATGGATGATGACGAAAATGGAGAATTCTAAAATAAAATAAAACAAATAAATAAATAAATGAATGAATGATATTCTATTTGCATTTGAAAGAAAACAACGATGTTGTAGTGAAAATATTTCCTTCGTTCAAATGTAATTTGAAAAGAAAACAAAAAAAAACTTTATTACTCCATTCTATTTGTTAATACACTGACAGATTATCACATTGATGTAAAATAGCAAAAAATCTATAATGTTATATCAAATAACGACATAAGTTAGAAATAAAATCGCAATTATCCTGTTAGAAACTGAAAAGAATATTCTTTTTCAATATTCTTCAAAAACAAAAACTAAACTTGTTATGTTATATACTTGAAATTTAAAAACTTATATCTTAAGTTGTTTTCTTCTATTTTTTTTCTTCTCTTACATGTGTTTTTTCTTTTGTTTTAAGTTCAAAAGTCATATTATACATACATATATATATATATTGGAATAAAAGTGAGTTTCGTTTCCGTTCTTCTACATCTTATTAAAAATATATATATATATTTATGATGTAAAGAGAAAATAGCGATCCTATTTATAGAATCATAATGTTGTCAATTAAAGAAATAAAACTTTTATTCGTCAAGAAACGAAACAATAGATGAAACAAAAAATTATTGTATTTAATTTCTGCTATATGTATAGGTATATATTATACATATCAAGAAGAAAAGGTCGCAGGTGTTATCATATTTATTTTCAACATAAACGAAATTTATATACGCTTTAACACAGATTCTTTCTGGTTTTTTTTTTGTTTTTTTTTTTTTTATAAAACACATATCTTTTATATGTCACATTTATATCTATGTTAAGTGTTAGTCAGAAAAAAACAAGAAATGAAACATTATGTTTTTCTGTTCACTAGATAAAAATATATTTTAGCGCATTAATAATTTATTACATAAAAATTTTAACTTTATATCCTATATGTTACATAAAAGTTGAACTTGATTTATTTTCTTCAAATATTTGTAAAGAAGTCTTATCGACAAACGATTAATCCCTACATTGTTGCAAGAAAAAAAAAATTTTTTTCTTTTAACAGACGCGCTATGATTCACAATATTGTAATAAATATGATCTGATTAAGATTATAATACGACATCAGCTGAGAGTTTTCTAACATTAAACGTCTCCACAAGGAAAATAAAACAATGACGATCCAAAAAAAAAACAAAGGAGCGTATCATCTGTAATATACTGTAGTATACAATTTTTGTTCCATTTTAGATCATAGATATAATAATCGTATGAAGAGTAGGAAAGATGATGTTAATATCGGCAAAATTCAAAGATTAATTCATTTATATTGAATAAAACAGTTTTATCTATGTGACAAATGAAGGTGGAAAAATGATTACTATGTATATTACAGAAAACAATAGTACTCTCAAGATACAGACAGAGTTCAAATAAAAAAAATGGTGTGAAATGTTAAGTTAATTATTTATCATTTTATTTGAAAGATATTCAGATGATAGTCAAAAAAAAAACATATCCAATAATTGGAACGGGAAACTACTCAGATATATCAGTTTGGACTGATTATATTCACTTGGAGAAAATGAATACAATAGCACGTAGCAAGCATATTATTAATTCTACTATATTAACAGCAAAAGCATAAGAGTGTATGGTTAGATAAAAATTGATTTTTCTGATGATTTTTTTAAACTAATCCATTAAATAATATTTCCTCTTTTGTCTTCTGATGAGATAAAAAGTTATTAATCAAATCGAAATCATATATCGCAATTAAACAATCAAACACAAGGAAAAAAGGCATTCATTATATGTGCTCTTCTGGTGATTATTCTTACCCATAAATCATTGTCAAAATCAAATATTCTATTGTTGTGGTTCATTGTTTTCTCAAAAAAAAGGACAAAACGATAAAATCTTTCACTAATCGAAACAATAATCCGTTTAAATTTACTTTTATTTTACTGATTTGTGTCAAATACATGTTTCCACGTTATTCTCTCTGGCATAAGCATCTTTTATGCATGAGGGAAAGAACAGGAACGCAATGCAAGTTGTCAAGGTAATATGATGAAAAAGAAGAAGAAAAAAAATGAGAAAGAAAAAGAAAATCGTCATCTTTCTATTTTTTTGGTCGACCACATTAGTCACTCAGAAGACAGGTAGCTATAAGATTGATGTGTCAACTTTATTATTATAAATGTATATAGAGAAAAGTTAAAAATGCATGGACATAGACAATGGCAAATCATTAGGATGATGATGCGAACACGAACTTCAAGGGAGAAAGAAGGAAAGAAACATTCAAAAGTATTTAATGTTCATATTGCATACTGTGTGGATAGACGTTTTTCTTCATTGGTTCTGGATATAGCGTGGCTCGAAAAAATTCTTCATTTACCTATACAGTGTGACTTTGTTGTATATGCCATTTCTAAACGAAACAAGATAGAGAGCTTGGGCAAACGTCAACATGCAGAGCATCATCGATAGTCTATATGCAAGTACTTTTAGGCTTTTGATTTCCTTTTGTTTCTATTTGATTAGAAAAATACTAAAAAGATGTCGTTTTTTAACGATAAAGAATTATTTGTCTATCGAAAGAAAATTCCCTTTCGGACAAAAACTGATATTAGTGGAAGATCTTGATTTATTTTATCTCTTTCCCTCTAACGGAATACATACGAATGAAAAAGGTCAACATGGCCATGAAAAAAAGTTTCTATATGAAAGGACACCATTCGCCGTGTCCCTTCAGGATGTTGAGGTGATAGAAGTTTTTTTCTCAAAATAACTAGTCGAATTTCGACAAGAAATTAATGGTGACGATCTGGAAGCTTGGAAATATATGCTGGGATGTCATTCGAATATATTTGAGCTTATTATATATAGAAAATATCTGAAATATCTGTGACCTTTTCCTAATCTTTCTTAAAAACACTAACTCGGAAGACTAATCTATACAAGAAATTGGAAGTAACCTCTTTAACGAATAAAGCAAATCAACTTGTACTAGAAAATATCGATGAGACAAAAAGAGAATTTGTTTCTGTCGGGTTATAGCGACCAGAACACAAAGCTAGGCTAACAAATAATTAGCAAGAAATAGGAATATTTCCGGCAAACCTGTCCAATCATTTGCAAAATGGAGTTTATAATACAGTCGCATATAGATGAGTCAAGACTGTCGCAGTGTAGAAAAACAGGTTTTAATATTCTTTCTATTTGCCGCCTATTTCG
>CAJNOQ010003700.1:0-19401 GCA_905250885.1 Didymodactylos carnosus
TTGGCGACAAACACTCAAAACCCAAAAAAGATTCAATTTACTCTTAGTCGACGAAACGTTTTTCAATTAAACCTAACTGCTTACAAAACGTTATTAAAAATAAAAACGATATTCATAATCTATGTGCAAAGCCGAATCGAATGATGTGATGTTCTGAAAAACTGTTCCTTCGTCATAACTTCACTCCCTTGGCGCTCTTCAGCAATCGAGCGAAGTTTCTAGAATTTCTATTCAAAACCAATGCTATATTCGTAATCTAAACGAATGTAAAAAAAATTTTGTCCGAAATTTGTGCCTTAGGTCCCCCTCAGGCACTAATGAGAGTAAATTGAATTTTTTTTGGGTTTGAGTGTTTGTCGCCAACTTTCTTTTGTCGATTTATAGGTTTAAAGTGATGCTCTTTACGATGGAATAGTCGAAATCTGGATTATTTAACTTATATCTTCACATTTCCAGTCAAAATCATATTGTGGCATTTTTTCTAGCAAAGACCATCTCTCATCCTTCTCCTCCATGGTGTAATATTTCAGATTTATGCTTTTACCACATACCAAGCGCATATAGTCAAAACATGACGAAAGTTTGAGCTTGATTCGAGTATTATTTATCGACCTATCGAAAAGGCAAAATCGAAAATATCATTGGTCATTTTGTGAGAAAACCCAATTGCCAACAATATAATAGAATTTTCTGTACAAACAAGGTCCTCATCAAATAATATTTTATTACCAATTTATTATGCAGAATCGAAGCTCTATCGATTCTACATATTGCCAATCATTTCCAGGTTTTTCTTTACCTCGACATTACACTTTGACAACTCCGCGGACATAAATTCCAAAGTGCGTTAAACCGCAAATCTCATCTTTTTTCTAACTAGAGTTTTAAGTCTGCCTGCATGTAGGAATGAAGCCAACACTAATAAAAGAGGTAATTAATTTGAATTTCATTTGTTTGCAACAGCTGAACCACATATAAACATTATCTTCTCGAATAGGCAAAAGTTTAATAAACATAAGACTGTAACAACAATTATAATACGAAAAATACAGAATTAATAAACATAAGAACGTAACAGCAGTGATAAAATGAAAATTACTGTTCTGTTATTACGTTCTTATGTTATGGGTATCATGTGTGTTTAATTGTCACAAATCACTTTTGTATCGGTTGTCTTCTCTTCTATACACAGATTTGCGTTCTATATAAATGCGAGATAACTCGCATTGTATCTTCCACTCGCTATGATGAATATAATATATTTAGCTACTTTGTCATTGATTGTAGTGGTATCGACTGCATATTCGGGATCGACATGTGCTCCATGTGAGTGTTTTATTCTGTTTCTGGTAGAACTTAAAGACTTTGTAGTATTACTCGTACTCGCCCCTTCTCTAGAGAAAACTGTACGAGCTTCCCAGCTATTTCAACGAAGTTGGAGTTTAAACTACTGTGTTTGATAGGCCATAGTGTGCTCTAGAAAACTACGGAAGTGCGATATCTCTAGCTACCACGGACCACATAGGTTTCGTTCGAGCACTCAAGGTGAGTCCTTTATATGTGTGACTACTTTAAAAGTGTCGTATGAGCCTTCACTGAAACTTCTCTAATTTTTCAATATATACTTAATTTTTCTGCTCAACATGATTCTCGAGTTAAGATTAGAAAAACTAAAAACATTGCCTTACTTGCAACGATCTCTCGAAAGCCTTGCAGCAGTCAAAGTGCTTTCTACTCATTTTACACACTTTTGTTGAAATCGAGAATATACGGCAGATGAGCTGGACTATATGGTGAAGTTGTCTGGTGCTTTTCTTGGGCGGTTTTGTCGTATATCAGTCTACTCAATCCATTTTTGTTCATGTCTTTCAATGATGTATGGGAAACATAAAAGGTTTAGAAACACAGTCGCTAGGTAGAAAACAGGAAGAATATTTCAGTTCATCGGAAAAATCACATCAGAACAGGACAAAAGAATAGTGTTGTCCTTTAGCGTATCTTTATCAGTTTCTTGATGTCGCATGCAGACATTTGTATGGCAGACATAAGGATACATACAGAAAGGAGAGGATAATTTGCATGTGACATCACAAAAAACATAAAGATACGTTCAATGAGAAAACTCCAATATAAAATAAAAAGTAACGTAAAACTTTTTAAAGAAAATCAAAAAATCAGGAAAAAATGTGGATTGAGATGAGAAAACAAACGTTTTTCAAGGGTAAGTCTGTAAAAATGCGCCCTTTCCAGTAGGTAATTTTTTTCCATGCGTTGCTATCATCTACACAGCTCTGATTCATCCCAACCCGACTTTCGAAACTGCGGTCACGTGAAACTTTGAGCGCACGCCTTGTCATCAAAGTAAATAAATTATTATTTGTGGAGGCCACATATCGGACCCGAAGAGCCCTTTGCACACAAGCAGGTATTGGGAGATGAGCAAGTTTCACCATTCAAGCACGTATTGGCGCATAAAGCTGGAAATAGGCATTTAGAACGGCTGGACAGGATTATTCGCTTATTCCCTTAAATTTAGTATACATTACAAATTGTTCGCTAGAAAGTGTCTCCCTAGTTACCAGCTATTAAGATGACGCTTGCTCTGGAATCGATACAATTCATATTCAGGCGTGGGGCACGAATTACTCGAAAGTAGAAAATCTCTGTTTCTTATTTTGCCCAATATGTCTTACTCAGCAGTGACACCGGAGGGGCTACCTTAAAACAGAAACAAACCACTACCACTAAGAAATGAGAACCATTTTAGGCACTAAAACAAACGAAGTGCTTGATGTAATAATAATAATTTGCGTTTCAAAAGTGCTTAAGAAAACGAAACAATACAACGTTAATACGCAAAAAAGGTAGTGTTTCTGGTTTTGGTAAAATTGTGCGTCCTCGTTTAATTTCTGTCATCTAACTTGCCCAGGTACCAGTTTGTCCAACAGAAATCGAGGCTCCACCATCACCAATGGACGATTTGGGATAGCACATGGTGTTGCTTTTGTTCCACGTGAAAGCCTTACAGCCAACATTATTAGCACATAAATTACAACAAGCTGTATAACTGCCTTGTGTAATTGATGCACCAGCTATATCGTTTTCAGGTTTTTAGCTTTAAGAGATTTTCTGAGCTTTTATAACCTTTCCTATGTTTCCTTGTTTAACCGTTAAATGTGATCTTACCGTGCCAGGTCGAATGTTTTTTATTTTCAATCGATGACCTTTTATGTATTTTAGATGACATCATTTCTTTGTTTCTATAATTCTTTTTATCAGCGCTTACCATGTTAATTCCTTCCAAGATTTAATCAAAGGCGGCGAACATTCAGACCTTCATTTTGACCGAACTAAACGGCTCACTCCCCAGTCCCTCGAAGACTATGCGTTAAGCTTGGTTAACAACTCTGCAACACGAGCACAAAATCTTCATAAAAATGAAACACTTGTAAAACTTGTTTTCGAAAAATTTAAACACAAACACGGCCGCCGTTATGATAACTCGAGTGAAGAAGATCGTCGACGACAGGTTTTCAGTGAGCATATTCAACATGTTTTAAGTGTTAATTCTCAAAACCTGTCACATAAGTTGGAATTAAATCAGTTTTCAGATTTGACTGAACAAGAATTTAATCAACAGAAAAAAGGTCAGTAGTCCAAGACTATTAGGTACTTGCAATAACGTTCTTCTTGGTTCTCTTTTTTAGGTTTAATATACAACCCTAGAAATCTATACAATCCTAGAAATCAAACTCGAAACCGCCGTTCAGTCTTCATGGAATCGCAAAATGTTACGGCTCCGACTTCATTGGATTGGGTGGCTATGGGTCGTGTAACTCCACCAAAAGATCAGGGTGTTTGCGGTGATTGTTGGGCGTTTGCTACCACGGCAGTTGTGGAGGGACTGCTGGCAAAGAAAACGGGGTTGTTGCGGAATTTAAGTGCACAAGAACTAGTTGATTGTGCAAGTAAGGTCAGAAAGAATTTTCTTTGGGAAGCTACCCGCTTATAATCCCGCATTGAAAGAAGAGTAGAAGAAAAATGCGGTAAGCCTCTTTCCAGTTCTCCTGCTTCTCCAGTTACTAACGGCCTTACGATATGCGCTGTAAGCTTCGCTGAAAATGCCAGGAAATAGAAAAAATTCTCGAGACCCTCCAACGGTCTACAAATATTGCTAAAGTCAGGACAATGCTCACGCCTCGTTTCAGTCGGGGTTCGCCGCCAGGATAGCTCAGAAATGTTGTGAACTTCTCTGATTCCATCCGATCGTGATTTCATGGCGTTGATTGTGTTTTTCCTACAGTTGTTATTCTGCCAAGTCTTTTTTTCTCTTTCTCCTTTTAGATAGTGGTGGTTGCAGCGGCGGTTTGTTCGACCGTGCAATGCAATATTTGATTTCGAACAATGGAATTCAAGCTCTTTGGGAGGATTATACTTACGCAGTCGTTCAGCAAGATTGCCAAGCCAGCTGCTTTTCGCGACAAATAATCGGACCTAATATTGGTTACACGAATGTACCATCTGGTGATGAAACTGCCCTCTTGCAAGCTGTTACTCGAGGACCAGTATGGGTGACTATTAATGCAGACGCATCAGTGTTTCAAAATTATAAAACTGGAGTTGTTAACTTGTCGGCACAAGACTGTGACCCACATAAGTTAGATCATGCTGTGGCACTTGTTGGCTATGGTTATGATTCTACATTGCAATTGAATTATTGGAAAGTAAAAAATAGCTGGTCTACGGTATGGGGAGAAGGTGGCTATGGTCGTATTGCAAGAGGAACAAATGTATGCGGCATTGCTTACTTCGCCTACGAAGTCCAAATTTGAGTAAACTGGCGTTTTGTGTTGTAACGTTCTTTACTTTATAGTTAGCACCCAAAGTAATGGGATAGTTTATTACCTTGTACGAACTTCAGACTTTTCTTGCAACTGCTACCTAAATAAAATAAATCTCTAAAGTAGCCGCATTTCATTCAATATATAAGTAGCAGCAAAAAGACACAATCACTTCTATTAAGGCGCTCCAAATTCAAAGTTTAAGCCACATTCTTTGTGTGGCTCAAATATATGTCATTCAACGCAGAATTATACGCTGATTACGAATATCTTATTTAAAAGATTATCAGTGCACGTTTTTGGCGGAAGAAAATTAAAAAATGGAAAGCTGTTGTTCTTTCGAAAAATCACAACTTTTCGAAAACTTTATAGTATCTAAGCTCCATAAGGTCCTGCAACCTTTGGAACGTGTTTTTCGAAATCAACGGATAAAAGTGCACATATAGAGATGTGTATTTCAAGGTTTCACATCCGCGGAAAGTGTTCGCCTCCTCATCGAACTCTCGAGCGCTCTGAATTCGACATCGTTCGCTTGGAAACCCATCTCCTCCCTCAGAACAAGAAATGAAACCTTCATTTCCTCCGGCTATGTATAATACTTTTTCACGGGAATATTTTGGTAATTTCAGCTCCTTTGTGGCATTCGTAAATCGACTGCAGTTTGGTGTAAAAGCGTTCTATGTACGACCGTCACACTCACTAGTCGCTATATGCATGTACCACCGTCACACTGCCACATGACTATATGACGTACATATGAGTGCAGGTTGCGATGGTTGAGGTGATGGACGGAGTTGATTTTGTGTCAATTATATAATGTGTTGTTTGATGAGCACCATCAATTAGTTTATCTAATATTTCAATTGATGTTCGATGATGTATATAATGACAATGGTACGACGATGGTTGTTGAAATGGTATACATTCACCCGTGCGATATAATTGTTTATAGTTATCATTTTCAATAACTTTTTTTGATTTATAGCTTTGTGTTAATTTATCTAATTTGTGTAATGGTGTTACATAATATGATGATTTTTTTGAATAAGAAGACATATATGAGTTAGAATGTTGAGAAGATCGAGAAATATTAAATATCTGAAAGAAAAATAGACTCAAACATAACATCGATGTTCACGGTAATTATCTTGTTTTACCTTGCAGGAAAAATCCACCGGACGAACTTTGCTTTCCTCCGAAAATGGAGCGTCACAGGAACGACTCATTAAATTATGGTCATTCCTCCCCGTGGGTGAATGATGACTGAACACAGGATCGATCCGATAATCGGGCATTTCTTTTATTCGATGTCATTGGTGTCGTGAGACAGATATCTGATTCCGGTTAATGTGATATTGCACCTAACCTAATTGGATAATGTACGTTGACGATCAGAGGCGTCAATGACTATAATCCATGTTTTGTGATGCTCAGCCTCAATCAATGCATTCGCTGCTAATATTGATTTGGAGTATAAGTGGAATGTCGATTCGAACATAACATTGTTAACATTACCGAAAAGCGACGGGACTGTTACATCAATACATTGTTCGGAGTATGGTGGAAGGGTAATTTGAACAATTAAAAATACAGGAAAGCGAATATCAGGAGGTTCGACGAACGGTGCATATACTATTACCCCCTACCCTATAACTCGGTGAACTCACAACGCTCTTCGATAGTACGACCCCGATCTTCATTTTCGTTTAATAATATACGACAATCACAACGCACAAATGATCCATCATCCGACACATTGTATCAACATACACGTCAGTATGATCCCTGCTCCATCTCTCATCGAATCAACTATCGTACAATTGATTGCTATTACAAAAAATTGAATGGGATGTTACAATTGTGGACATTCCGGCCATCGAGTACGCGATTGTCCACAGGTATTTGACTAACTGGAATCCGTGATGGTGGCCATCCCAGTATACAAAATCCATCAATAACATCCCACAAATCATCGAGTCCCATTTACATCAAAGTCCAAGTAAATCAAACACCCCAACAGGCTATAATCGATACGGGATCCGCTGTCACCATCATCCACCAACAATTACTGAAGAAGGTTCATCATAAGAAATTTATGATCAAAATGAGATCAAAATACACGGACACAAAACATGGATAGTCGCCGATGTCGCGACAACTCTCGTTACAGATTTATTACTTCGAACTGATTGGATAAAACAAAACAGCGTTATTATTGATTCTCCACAACAACGTGTTATTCTGGTTAACAAATATCACAAGGTAATAGTATATCCACCGTTCATCGAACCTCCTGATATTCGCTTTCCTGTATTTTTAATTGTTCAAATTACCCTTCCACCATACTCCGACCAATGTATTAAAGCACGATCAGAATTAAATTTTATCAAAATTTGTGTTCTTACTTTGTATCATTTAGTCTATTTATGACTTTTTGTTGATTAAACTAAAAGCTTGTTAGTGAGATGGTAATGATGTGAATTGCGACATTCATATGTGTTGACAACGATGCATATAATGAGCTTAATTTATTATTTATGGTTTTAATCACAGTATTTATTGATTCAGCAACTTTTTGAATTGAATTAATCCCTACCGGAAGTACACCACTGCCACTACTCTCATCGACTTTCTTCTAGTCATAATTCATAAATTATTCTATTGATGATAAAATATATTGTATGTAATTAGTGAATAATTCGAGAGTAGCGTTGAGTGCACAACAAAAACCGATTTGTAATATCTAATGATCTCTTTGGATGTGCTGTCTATTTTGTTGCCTTGCTTTTATAGCCACCCTTTCCGAGATGTGTCACATAATTCACAGCTTTCACGACTAGAGGTGGTACAGTACTGTTACTATTACCAGTAATACAAATATTGTATATATTCCTATTACTAATAACAGTAATACTGATTTTCACTTACAATACACGACCTTCCATTGTGAGAGTATTACTGTTATTAGTAATAGGAATATATACAATATTTGTATTACTGGTAATAGTAACAGTACTGTACCACCTCTAGTCGTGAAAGCTGTGAATTATGTGACACATCTCGGAAAGGGTGGCTATAAAAGCAAGGCAACAAAATAGACAGCACATCCAAAGAGATCATTAGATATTACAAATCGGTTTTTGTTGTGCACTCAACGCTACTCTCGAATTATTCACTAATTACATACAATATATTTTATCATCAATAGAATAATTTATGAATTATGACTAGAAGAAAGTCGATGAGAGTAGTGGCAGTGGTGTACTTCCGGTAGGGATTAATTCAATTCAAAAAGTTGCTGAATCAATAAATACTGTGAAGACTTAGTTTAGAAAGAAAAAAGATGGTATTTTCCAGAAAGTGTAATTTTTCTGCGTTGTCGACATAGAAAGTGAGTGGATTAAACCATGTTTTCAACAACCAGGAAATTCAGGTCAATCAAGGGATTGTTGAATCAGCTTTGTTACTGATGATGTAATTTCTGGTTCTAAAGTACGAAACAGCAACTACAGTACTAGAAGCTAACTTATTTTAAATAGAGTTTTTAATAATACCACTGAAACAAGTGTCGAAGTTATATCTTTTGTTGACGATATCGACGTATTAATAGATGTTTTTAATGATTAGTGGTACTGGTACCTAAAAATGTTTTGTACTTGTTCGAATTGGTGCCACCGAGTCAGTCACGTCAGGCAGCACTAGTAAATATTTTATCTAGTGCGGAAAACCTCGGTCTATAAAAGTTCTCTTCCGATATCGAAAAATAGTCGATCGTACTTAAATAATGACAGCCGTGAACACGCTTTAAATAAAAGACAAAAGGGATCCAAACTCGTTCTTGCTGTCGAGTAGTAAAATAAAAGAATAGCGGGATGATCCAAACAAAAGTAAAAAGAGCTCGACGACGGAGATTAATCGAAAACTGTGTCAACAAGAAGGTATTGCCACAATTCTGCCGTCTGTTGTTTTTTTCTTTCTTTCCTGTACCATTAAGGATAGAACCCTCCATTTTTTTGCAAAAAATCTTTCATTTTTACGTGAACGTGGCCGAATGTAGAAGAAAGTCTGGGCTATAAAGTGAGACCACTCCCAGCTCTCCGCGACCTTCCTTGAAAAAGTTATGGAACTTTTCCTTCAAAGCCGATCGCGCTCAAATTTTTACCACAGATACTTCACGACCAGGACAAGTAACGCGATACTTCAATGATCAAGATTTAAAACCAGATTCGGACAAAACGGCTTATACCATTTTGTAGAGCGTAGTCGATAGTATATAGAAACATATTCTTTAGTCGCCTATAAACTATGGTTATAAGACATTCAATAATCGCTTGCAGACATGGCGTACAAAGCATCTGCAGCGAGCTACTTTTGTAAGTTTATGTTAGCGGTTAAAAATCTTTTTTCCGTTCTTCCTTTTCAGATAGTAATCGAAACAATAGTTGATAATTCATGATGCCACGCCGTTATCAAAAGACCTTTTCTTAAATTTGCGTCGAAGCTATTTAGTATGGTATCTGCTGACGAAGTGATGATTTAGACAACTTTTGACGGGCTATCTAACCCACTAACTTTTATTGTGAAGAAAGTTTTTGCTGAGGAAATTTTGGTAACTCTGTGACTGAAGTTTAATAAAATAAAATAATAAAATATTTATGAATTATGATTAGAAGAAAGTCGATGAGAGTAGTGGCAGTGGTGTGCATGCGGTACGGATTAATTCAATTCAAAAAGTTGCCGAATCAATAAATACTGTGATTAAAACCATAAATAATAAACTAAGCTCATTATATGCATCGTTGTCAACACATATGAATGTCGCAATTCACATCATTACCATCTCACTAACAAGCTTTTAGTTTAATCAACAAAAAGTCATAAATAGACTAAATGATACAAAGTAAGAAAAGGTATTTTAGTCGAATAATTGTACTATACGAAGAATGTGACTTGAAGTTTGTTTAATGTCTACCTGGAAAGAAAATTTTTAGAAGCAAAAATTCCTACCTTTTGTCCGTTAATGTGGTGACATTTGGCGAACAGGGATAGATGAAGTCGAAAACAAATTTCATCACACACTATGACATGGACAACATTCCCTGAAAATTTGCTCCAGATTGGACTTTTAGTGGCGGAGACACGTTTTTGTCAGAAGACCTTAAAGATTTTTAAGTTTTAACTTTTGAAACCTAAAATCCTCTGAATTTGAATTGTGATAATCGATAGCTGCTAAAACAGCAGTATCAAATATAGTTTTTAAATTTTTTTGTGTTAAAGCTGAACATTCCATATATGTTGTAGCATCCATTTGTTGCGCACGTCCACGAGCTTCTTTTTCCGTAATAGGTTTTTGTTTCAATTGATCAAGTTTTAAAAGAGTTTTTAAATCATGAACAAGATCACTTTGTGTTCCAACAAGAATAACGGATGTCTTTGAATTTGATCGACGTGCACGTGATAACCAATAGGTAATAGCATTTTGAAATGATTGTGGTTGAACAACAGAAAAACAAAGTAATATAATAGCAGAATATGGAATACATAAATCGTGTAATGATGAAAATGGCTCCTAAAACAAACAAAAAAATCAATTAAAAATAATCGATGACATAAATCATAGTCAAATACATACCTTTCCTCCTGTATCACATGTATCAAAATGGACTAATCTATTTCCCACTGAAATATCTACCGAATAATTATCGAATGCTGTTGGTATATAGGTAGATGGAAAATCATTTGTTGTATAAGAGACAACTAGACTTGATTTTCCAATTTGACTATCATCGATAATGACACATGTTATGTGATGATTAGCTTGTGCTAGTGGATACAATATTGTTGACGGTGACGACGAAAGAGTTGACGAAGAGATATTACCACTACCAGTCGATGTCGTCTTGGATGAAGATGTTTCACAACAATTTGGACTCATTAGTTCCTGAAACAGACGCAACAAAGTGTAATAATAAGGAAAAATCTATTTGTTTATTAAATTAAAAAATCGATTATAGACACATACAGTTAATTACCAGAATATATATTAATCAACTATTGCAATCATGGCAGAAACAGTTATAATATTCTTATACTGTCGAGATATGAGTAGTCTAGAGACTTAGTGATCAAGGAAAATCTGCTTGTTTCTGATTGGTTTGGACATCGACTAAGGGTGGTTTAATATGTTCTTATCTCTTTATTTCCGAAAATTTAAAATCAAGAAACAAAAGTACTATCATACAAAACGCTTTTCATTCGAGAAAAAGATACACCAAAGTAAAGTTAATCTAAATTTTTCTGGATTTATTTAGCCAGTGTCTATGCTTGAAAAAGACATAACTATGCTCATTTCATCGTAACGAGAGAACCTCTACAGGTGTAACACTTCGATTCCAGTGATTTATGGACCAATTGATAGAGCATAGTGAGCTAGTAAAAGCTCTAAACGGATTTGGGCTCACGGTACTTCTTTCAAAGTTATGACCTTTTTTGTTTGCCTGTGCAAGGGAACCTACTAATACTAAAAATTCCATAACTTGGTCAAAACAGCGAAAAAAGAGCTGAAATATTTTTCCATTATTACGCCAGATATCTATCGTTATCACAGAAAGTTTCACCCTTCTAACTCTAGTACTTGCTAAGTTACTGAATTTTTCTACTTAAGGAAAACCCATATGTTTTCTGAAGCGACAAAGATGGTAAGGCATAAAGGAATGTGATTTTTATGGAAATATAAGACAAATGGCATTGAAGTCTAATAGACGTTTGCGTTCATAGTCGTTGATTGCACTAGAGACTCTTTTGAGTTTTCCTTTAGGACCGTTCAGACTTGCGGTGGGATGCTGGTCGGTCATCCTGATGAACAGCGTCATCAGGAAGACCGTTGTCTCCCTCCCGCCGTACAGAGTCCTTCCACTTACGAAATGCGGTTTTGTTCTCCAGAGAGAAACTTCCTGTGGTAATAATTGATATTTTGCACAATGATGAAAAAACGTTCATCTCTTAATTTACACTTTTGATTGAGTTACGGAATTTTTAGTATTAATAGGTTTCCTTGCACAAGTAAACAAAAAAAGTTCATAACTGTGCCATGAGCCCAAATTAGGAGTAGCATTTTCCCGTTCCTTTCCCAAAAAACAGAAAAGTAAAAATTGACTTTCCTTTCTTTTGAAAAAGGAAAGGTTTTACTTTCCTACTGTTCTTTCTCAAGCGCACTATCCTCTACCGACTGGCACATAAATCATTAGAATCGGAGTGTTACATTTGGCAGTGCTGGGCGAGTCAAGCTTTTTTTCCGAGTCGAGTCGAGTCGAGTCAATATTATTTTTCTATTTTTTTCCGATTACTATTTATTTTTATAGAGAACGTTAACTACAACTTTTCGGTATTCGTTATCTATTTCTTAATTTTACATATATATATACTCTAATTAATTATATGTTCTTCACATTTATTCTACTTTTGTCAAGGCGTCTGTGATGTTGAAACGTAACAATAAAATAGAATAAGAAAGAGTATTCAGAAATAACCCAAATTTATACAAGAGGAAATGTATGCAAAGCAGTCAATGAATAGAATTTTTTTCGAATGAATGACTCGAGTCAAACAGTCGAGTCAACGTCTTCCAATTTTCGAGTCAGAGTCAAGTCAGAGTCATTAAAAAAATGCGACTCGAGTCGTGACTCGGACTCGCCCAGTACTGACATTTGGGGAGGTTTCCTCGTAAGAAGCGTGCTAAAAAAGTACTCGATCAATAAGAACAGAGAAGCAACGTATTTTTTACTGGGAAACTGTTTCAACCATTCATCTCAATATAATAAATCGTAGATTTTCAGAAGTTATGTTTTGGTGCTGATAACGAATCTGAATGTCATCAGTGTTTGAAGAACTTCTGAGAACTGCTCTTTTTAGAGATATACTCTATCCTTTCTATCTGATATATCGAAATATAAAAAGATTGTAGAGTACGACGAGATATCTACATATAAATATTTTCATGCGTAGATGTTTCGAAGAGCTGAAGTATCATACATCTTATGTCGCTAAGAACTCTAACTTTCTATTGTCTTTTGCTTATGACATTCAGATTCGTTATCAGCACCAAAACATAACTTCTGAAAATCTGGACGCATGAAAATATTTAAATATTAATTAAAATATTTAAAAGAAAATTTTTTTCTACAAGGTTTTGTACAGAGTATACGGAACCGGCGAAGTGGTTTAGTAGAAATTTCATTAGTAGAGTTTCGTATCGCATTATTAAACACTTCTTCGATGAAAGAAGAATATGTTGAAAAACCAATCAACAACTAGTAGCAGATATTTATTAGTCTTAAGATAGTTATCCGAAAGACGTTGTCTATTAGAAACACGCGATTTATGTGAATACCATTAAAGATGGAGCCATTTTTTCGACTGACACAGTGTTTCAATGAGTTAGAAGATCGTACAATTCAACCATCAGGATTAACATCGAAACAAGCAAAAGAATGGCGACGAGCTACAAGATTACACAATTACAATCAACAACTGCGCACATCATTATCACCATTGGTTAAAAAACCATGGGAATATCAAATCATTTTTGTGGATTACAGAACATATGATTATCAACTTCAACAATTACTACAAGCATCATCCACAGCATCTTCATTTACAATTGATACCGAAGGAATATTAATATTTAATAAAAATACTCACAAACATGACACATCACCAGCATTAATTCAAACTGAAATTATTATATCCCCAAAGTTCAGCTTCCTTGGATTATTCGAATGTTATTATTTACCGCGTGAAGATTCACCCAAATTTGCTATAATTAAATCCATCTGGCAAAATATTTTAAACGATAAATCGAAGATTATTCGTGGTTGGGGAAATTCAATGATAGAACTGTCAACATACTTAAAATACAAAATGTTTACCGAAGCTCAACTTCACCGACCTTCCGAGAACACCCAAAACGAATATTTGTCATTTAGTAATCCTTCGGTTCCGCCGCAAGGCAGGGACTCGCAAACGGATTCGCAACAACATGATATATTAGAGATTCATGCTCCACCACAAATTGAATTTGACAAAGTAAGTCTCCAAACAGCAGTCTCAACATCTTTATCTTTGTTTTTAGACAAGTCGTTAACACGTTCAAAATGGGCGGCAGAGCTAGAGAGAAGACTTCAAACATATGTTAATGACAATCTTCATGGTGATGAATTAGACGATAACAACATACAACGACGACGACATATGGTGTTATACTCCATAAATGATTGTTTTGCCGTTACTCATCTGTCTTCAATTATTAGTAATACATCTCTTCCATCAACAGCACCTTTGACTTCATCTTCTATCATCGTTCCACAATCATATTCAGTCATACCGGTCGATCAAGAATTAATTCCAATAACGTCTGATCCAGCAACTACATCACCATCATTTACCGTCATTTTACCGTCTACTCCACCTTCATCATCTATCATTGACCACCAAACGCCGACCTCGCCTCAACCACTATTTACAGTCGTTTTGCCATCAAATTATATTGAACCACTACAACCTTCTACCTCATCAACTATTGTTCATCCAACAAATTCTTCTAAATATAATCAAAATAAAAAACGTAATATTCGACGATGAAAAACAAGATATATTCATTATATTACACTATATAAACATCCACAATTTCCATTACCGGCTATACGTGACCATTTTAAACGCCGTGGACTTCAATTTTTACGTGTTAAAAATGATAAAATTCGTCACAATTATATAGTTATTGGTTTCAAAAGACCGCAACATCGATCATTTTTTCGTCAAATGATTCCTGATAATTATCTAAGAGATTATAGGCGTTTATAAGTTTTTTTTTGATTTTATATTTTGCTCCTTGCATTTTTGTCATTTCATTGATCATCGTTTTCTTTGTTATTTTTGGTCGTTTTGTTCATTTAGTTCAATTCTGGCTTTGCTGTTGTTTCTTTGATTATTTTTATTGCGTATTGATTGTTGATGTGATACAGTAGCTTTTGTCCGTATTTTCATTCGTTGGCGTGTGTGTGCGAGCAGCAGTTTTTTATTCCCGGTTCATTCATTCAGTTTTGACTGTGCGCATCTTTTCAGATATATATGTATTTTCTCTCTGTTTTGTTTTGTGTCCACGTTTTCCTTCGTTTGTTTTATTTAACTCGGTTATTGTTGTTCTTTGCTTTGGAATTTCATTGTTTCCCTCTATTTAGCTTTGATTACTTGTTTTTTGAACAGTCTCTTTTTTCATTATATGTTATTATTGCTTTATTCCTAACACCTCTCTTTCGTCTTCGTTCCCTTTGTTTATTTACTCACTTCACTTTCCTCTCTCATTTTTTTAATTCTATTTGCTGACACTTTTTGCGGATTGATGATGCATCCTGTTCGGAGGGGAAGGGTGCTACGACCTGGACAGATCGTAGTGCACGATTCTTAGTTTCTTTCTTCTTTTCTCTTCAAACACATTTCACTCCATACACATTTCTTTTTCTCATTCACTTTTCACGCATATGTACATTTCCTTTGTCACTCATATATTTTTATCATAGTCCGTCCTTTTTCTCTCTCTGACTTTTTTATATATATATGCACAGTGGACGACAGCAGTGTGTATGTGTGGCGTAGTTTTTAAAATTTAAATATATTTTACTTAGTGTTTATGCTCTACACTTATATTGTCAGTCGTAGTCAAGGACACGGGATTAGGATTTAGGAATGACTAGGCTTTGACAAAATATATGTCAAAAAACAATCAACTGATAATGATGCTAGAAAAAGAGAATTACGCGAATGTATTACTATGTATGATAAAGCAATTGTTTTGTATTTAAAAATAATTATGCATCAGGATGAAAACTTAACTTTCTTAATTTATTAAAAAATTGCAAATGTTCATAGATTAAATAATAATTTAGAAACGGCAATTAAAAACTATGCCGATGGTCTACAATTGTTAAATGGAAGCGCAGGAAATCAAATTATCGAAGCATTAATCAATTACATTCTATTAAACATTTATTTAAAACCTACTGAAATTGATGATGATAGTCAGAACAATAGGAATTCTTCTTCTCTTTCTATTAAAAACCATCTCTCATTTTATCAGTCATTTTTGCCATCCGGCTCTATATCTAATGGAGTTGATGACAAGCACATTAATGAATATCGTAGAGAAATGATTGAAAACATGAGAATTGATAAACATCAAATACCAGTATCAGATCGTGTGCTTATTTATAGATTAATTATCAGTTAGTAGTTGAAGATGAAATAAGCAAGAAGTATAATGATCTGTTGTATCGGATATACCTGGAAGAAGAAAATAAAGATTCTTATATCCAACCATCTTCCGATCATCGAAACTGCATTGGGCATGAATTAACAAAAGCTGGTGATTATGAAGCAGCTATTTTATATTGGAATGAAATAAGAGAGTTTAAAGAGCAAATGTTACCAATTAAAATTATTGATATAATACATTCACCAAAATCACCATTCATTCAAATATATAACGAAACAAAATTATTAAAGAAGAGTTTATCAAAATATATTTTATCGATTGTAGCTAGTTGTCAAAAATGTGCCAGTTATAGTTCAAACTATGGTGATTATTACGTTAAATTGGCTAATGAAGATGAAGATGATCAAACGTTCTTGGAGTATCGACGTGAAGCTACTGAATGTTATAAAAATGCCAAAAAGTATTATGAGTGGGAATTAAATATTTTGATGAAGAAAGAAGATGATGAATGGTCAGATGAAAGTATTCATCATAAAAATATTGAACATATAAATAAAAATATTTAAGAAAACTTTGTCAATTCCTGTATAAAACCTGGTGATAAATATAAAACATTGGCTAGTGACGATGAAAAAGATAAAATAATTTATTATTATTAACGTGCTATTCAGTGTTATCAATATGCAAGAGATAATAATGATATTTTAGTAGAAACTGATGAAATTTATTGTAGACAAGTTGAACAGATTAATAGTTAACAGATTAATTCAAGATACTCTTGAAAAAATTGCCAATCATAGAGTAAAACAGGGTGATACATTGGCTAATGATACAAACAAAGAAGAAGATAATCAACATGCTATTGAATATTATGAAGATGCAAAATTTAACTATAATTATGCATTAAATATTTCAATGAGAACAGAAGGAGGACGAGATGAAATTATTAAATTTTACCATAATAAAACTGAACAGATTAATAAAACATTAAACGTATGACTCATAGAGCACTGGGTAAGAAACTTCTTGTTGTTTAATTCATTTCAACTTGAAGTCCTTCTCATCCTCTCCCTAAAGTTGATAAATACTTAGAATGAGAAATCCGTGTGATTGTCGAGGTTTATTAACTACCGACGATTATTCGATCGTGATTATTAAAATCACTGCCGTTAACAGCAGATACATCGTGCGTATGTTCACTAGTTTCCTATTTCAATGAAAATTCTAATGGAAATTTTATTAAAAGAAGAAAAAATTGAATTTCTAATATAGTTATTTAAGAAAGACGTAGACATAAGTCAAAAAAATGCTGGCTCGTTGACGAAACGCTTCTAATTCAAATGCTAATGCATTTAAAGGAGCAAACAACTACGGTGTTATTACAGTTGTTGAACGTTGATGATTCTCATTATTATTCCATAGTGAATCATTAATATATCGATGCAACGAATTTGATTATTGGTGCTAACATTTGTTGAATTTTGTTCATTAACTTCGCTTGAATTTTTATGTATTCTTGTACTTGCTGCTGATGATAGCGGTGGATCCTTGTTTAGTTTGTCACCATTTCGGCAAAATTGATTTATCTCGAAAATTACTGCTTTCCAGAAGAAACCAAAAACGTCAAAAATTCTTTGATTATAAACTTTATTTAATTTAATAGACTCACAGAACGAATTTCATTTTACCCAATATATATGAAAAGTGCATAATCTGTTATAGAAACGATCAGTCATTTAGCGTCCGTCAGCATACCAACAGCAAATGATGACGAAACACACAAACACTTGCGTCTGACAAGAATAATTACTCGAAGCCACGAAAACTAAAAATATGCTAGGACAAGATACATGATACATTTTATGTCACTTAAATTGACTGAAGAACAAAAAGGAAAGGTTCGAGCGAGGTTCGAACTCGCGGCCTTCTGCGTGTAAAGCAGACGTGATAACCGCTACACCACCGAACCGAAAGTACAGGCGTCACAACCATATCTCATGATTTACTGCTATAAGGTCAATTTTTCGACCTTACACTATAGTATACGTCGAAATACGACGAAAAGTAAAACATGCATGGATAGGATGATATATAAACGATGAAAAACTATGAAATTACGACAGTGGTATACGTTAATTTATATCTTTATTATGTAAATAATAAGGCCAGCGGCGAACCATTTTAGGCCATGCATAATATAGGCTGCATTAAGTGATAAAGTGTAACAGGTGGAGGATGTACAGTGACATAATATATAAAAAAAGTTAAAGACGTCGAGAAAAGCGAAAATAACATAGACTAGACGGAGAAACGTGGCGTGGACTAATTTAAATTTCATTAAAACTTATTAACGTTCTACTAGCTAATCATCAAATCTGTTAGTTTGTTTAACGTAAAATACAACTACTTTTAAAACAAGAGCAAGTGAAACATCGTCTAGATTATGTGTGGTATACGTTAGTTTACATTTCCCCAAAAAATAAATGGGATAACGTATACGGGCACCGTAAACTGGCGTATTTTCATCGCAAATTTTAGTTTTTTCATTTATCAGCAAATAATCGCTTTAAACCGTCGCTAATGTCGACTTCCTATGTAAAATTCAAATTTCCAAGATTATCTTACTTGTGAATCTATTATCTCCGATGCGTAGGTAAAAAAATAAATGCTAATTACTCCAGGTCTACTATTACGCGTCATTCGCAGCGCGGTCGCGATGAAATCAAACATATGCCCACATTGGTCAACAGTTGAAATACTTGACTGGTATAATGATTTTCATCTATCTTAGTGCTTTGAACACTCCGTTAGTCGTCTTTCACCCATAAAGAAAAATTATGTATTGGTCGAAAACATACTATTGGATAACCCTTGAAATTCTCTACAAAGTGAGCTGGTCACAATATCCAGACAGGTGAGGCCAATCATTAAAGATATGGAAAAGAAGCTTTTGGGTGTTATCTAAGCACTATAGTGTGTCATAATCACAAGAACTCCGTTGTTTTTGCCTTTTTAGTAAAAGCTAGAACCAATCTGAAGAATGTTTTGAATAGCCCGAAGATTTTTCTATCAGATGAGGTGTATATCACTCCTTTCATGAGAAAAGCTGATAATAGAGCTTCTAGAAAATCTGACTGCTGAAAAACCCAGTTCTTAGTTTTTGGTCAGAAAATGTTACAAACCATATAGCCTGATAGAGCGAGGAATTCTAATCTAAAGAAGACATCTTCCGGCATTCTATAGTGCTTTTACACCGGAATATTTTGGTAACTTTCACGCCCTTTGTGGCTA
>CAJNOQ010003701.1:0-19399 GCA_905250885.1 Didymodactylos carnosus
TGTTGAAATGTTATCGAAATAAATGTCCCACCAGCAGTTAGACACTCGGAAATTTTTGTTAATACTTGATCCATTAACTTCATAATAGTTTCCGATGGATGCCACAGATCATGTTCACCAACAAAAAATACATCAAGTGTTCCTTTTTCAATGATTATATCAAATGTATTATTAACAAACGGCATCAAACGAATATCTACTACAAGCCAATTAATATTATGATATGTAGATTTTTTTAACATTTTTTCCATAACTTGTGGTGAATAATCAATATTTGTTATCCATTTACAATAGCCTTTATTGTACAAATGCTCAGCCAATTGACTTGTACCACAGCCAAGATGTAATAGATGATTTGTCATAGAAGAATTAATAAAATATTCTTTTAATACCGGGTTTAATCGATCAAAATTACAAAACCATTCATATTCATCTTCACATTCGAAACGTTTATTCCAATATGTCTGTTTAGAAAAATCAATATTTTTAAATGAATCATCCATCTGGAATAGGAATGATTTAATATTGAATAAACAAAAACTATATCAATTTAATTCTTCACCGGTGATGTATTTTTGAGTAAAAAAAGTTGAAATTTTTTTTCTAAATAATTTAATCAATAATAATAAAAATATATATTTTCACAAACATACAAAACTGGCTACCATAATACTTTTTACAAAAATGGTCTGGGATCCACTATACGACTATAAATACGAGGTGATGAAAATGTTGGTATTAACTTTTTGGAATATAAGTATGTAAACAAACAAATTCGAATAACTGTGAATATCATAGTTAATACCATTAACAAAAAAATAAGTATCCTATTTTGTGTTCGATTTCTGTATTGTTGAGATAATACACCCATAAATATCCATAAGAAAGTAAACCAAGGAGTAAACGTATAAGCCATTGCACGAGGAAAAGCAATATTTTCAAATATAAAATACAGGCATATACCGATTAGTAGAAGAAAACATCCCACTGTTGCAGTTTGCGTTTCCTTATCATGATTATGTTTTACAATGGCAATGACAATACTCAAAACAGTCTCAAAATAAAGCCAACATGTCAATAGAGCAATACCATTATGATAAAGAAGTCGTGCAAGCCATATATCAACAAATCTGAAAAGGGAAATAAAAAAATACTAGAGTATAAATGTTACACTTAATAATCAATTACTTACAATTTCAACCTCATATAATCGTTCAAATGGTCTGCGAGTGCAATATGTGTAAAAACTAAAACAACAGTCACTTCGAAGAATGTACCAACATGACGAAATATTGACATCTAAGATTAGAAATAGATAAATATATTGAAATATTGATACAAATGTTCTTGTACACTCACATATCCATTATAATAATTGTGTACTGCAGCTGTCAGTTGAGGCACGTACATCAGCAAACTAAATGCCGAGTAGAAGAAACACCATTTATTCATTGCATTTGGACTTTTATAAAAATAATCTTCGCCTGTTTTACGAAATATAGATATAATGGAGTAAATATATTGAGCAGCCTAGAGAAGAAGATCATCAATTGTTGACAAAATACAGGCGTTTGAAAATCTATTGAATATTACCTGCCATAGAAAAATCAGATACCATATTAAATATGTATAACTCGCTGGTGTTAGTTCAGTTGGATATCTGTTCAATGCAGGAATATTACCACTTGAGTTTTTGCTTCCTAAAAATATCATGCATAAATAAGATCACAGTGAGCTGTAAAAATGAATACTTTGAACTTCAGTCAAAAATAATAATTTCTTTTCAACATCTTATACTTGATTCGTTCTTCTCACTCAACTAGGTTTAGACTTTATTGTTTATTTCTTACCATAAAACAAATTGAAATCAACATAAGTTCTTGTAATAGCTTGAGTTAAAAAGAGTATCACTGTAAGAACTATGTAACTGATGTGAACATAATCATGAGAATAGTGTTGAACTGGAAAAGGAATTCTTCTCACTAATGTAACATCCATTTTATACTGTTTTCTGCATTATGTGAAGAATATTGTAAACATACAACAAATAAAATAATTTTTGATCTGGTAAAAATCGACGCTCGTGTATCGATAACAAAACTAGAAAAAGCGAACAAAAGTCAGACACTATGAAGTTTATTCAATCAGCATCACAACAAAAAAGGTTTCTTTAGATGAATTGAGAAAAAACTGCTCTTCGAACTCATTCGCAGAAGAAGAAACTGACTCATCAAAATACTAATATAACATGCGAATAAAAAAGACAGAAAGTTTGGTTGAGAGAATCGACAAATCTAAAATAAGTTATTCTACTACCAACTCTACCGAAATAGATGGCACAACTGTCTATAGTTTGTACACTTTTCATCACAATCCCAAAAAATTTCCCGCATTCAGGAGGAGAGGAAATGAAAGGATGAGTAAGTACGCATACTTCAAAATCACTAATACTGCGAGTATAGAGAACTCAAATCTTTTTCTCGAAAATCCTTTGAGAATGCTATGTTATACCCATGTCGACTATCGCGATGAAGTCGCGATAAAAAGTCGCGGAGCGAACGCGTAACGCGATCTCTTATAGACTCGCGAAATTTCTCGCTAATTTCGCGATCGCTATAAAATCGCGATGAAACGCGAGTTTTTCTATACATTCGGTATAATCGTTACGCGACTCGCGTTTTTTATCAGTTAATCAATCGCGATTTTCCTTTCTCGCGGTGCAAGTCCTGCTGTCGCGGCGCGATTCTTTCTCGACTCGCGAGAAAGTCGCGATTTGTTAAATTCGCTCGCAATAGCTGTTTTCTGCTTTTATCTTTGTTTTTAACTGCCCTAGTGATCGGTTCTGATATAAGAATCTTCCAAGCATCTTATAAGAATCTTACTCAATTCTTATATAAGATCTTCCACGAAAGTGACAAGAATTCTGCTGAATTGCTGCCGACGCTCCTACAGAAAAATCCCAGTATAGTACTGGAAAAAGGCCGGAACTACCAGTGCGGACGGCATGCTATGGTCCACCGATATGTACTAGTTTCACAGGTTTCCAATCATCGTTTGTTATCTTCGATTACACTATGTTTTACTCGGACTTTTCTTCGAGAACATAGTGCAATCAAATTTTTAATGCGAGCAGACAATGCTTTGATCTTGTTATAATCTTTGTTTGAAAAGGAGAAATCAGCATAAATAGAGAGTCAGGTAGTAAATTCAAAGGATGTACACAGTAAATTCAACTCTCTGTTCCCTTATCTAAATAGGTCTCATTTTCGCTAGTCACAATGCTACACCATCGGATTTCTGGACAAGTTTTCTTTTGAGACAGATCTCTTTCACAGATTAACAGTCCGTATATGCCACAAAAAAAAGTGAAAAATAACTTTTGGTATAAAAGAGTCACTTAAAAACAAAGTGTGTCCCAAGGTAGGTGAAACACTGATTTCACCGTGTTTTACCCGGTTTCTCTTCGGGAACATAATGCAATCAGGATCAATCATTCATCTCAGACTCACTTTGAAGTTGAGATCAAACTAGTACACAGTAGTTTTATTAACACGCTCTCTCTTTATGTAAATCCTTTCTACTTGTCATAAGAACCATATTAGTAGTTTTTTCTCATGTATTTCTCAACTATGGTTTGCCATATAACTGGCATTTCATCTCAGAATAAAAGTAAGAACGGTTAAATGTTTTATAGTTCGTCTGTGAGTTACCGTAAGGTAACGTTTGTCATGTGTGAAGAAAACATTCACCCTTGGACTTTCAGAGAATGTATATCCGTAGATATTATCGCTAGGATCAGTTCGTTATTAGAGCCAATCTAATATTCTGCGAATGAGGCGGAATGGCTAAGCCCCAATCATCCGTGCGTCAAACAGAACCGAACTGATCATCGCTACATCCTGAGAGTCACTAACAGCAAAGCGATATTACACTGAGGATACTCACAATTGTTATAACGTCAACCTTTCATGCATTTCTCACTTCTGTGCAGTTTTATTTTCAGATCTTTACACAGCAAACATTAACTGAGTCTTTATACTGAGAAAGCCTGTATATTTGGTGCATTTCATGAGAAAGAAGAACCGCTTTTGATACCCAAAATGAATGGAGAAAAGTTACAGCTGTGCGACAGTAAAATAAAAAGGATTTTATATATCCCTATTCTCTCACTGCAACTGTTGTATACTTACTCTGTAAATTGGTTATTTTAATGGTTTAGTTCAACTTTAAAAGGGTTCAAAAAGCAGATATAAACTGCAAAAAGTTCGAGTATAAAAGTAGTCTACTTTAAGAAATAAAGTGACATATAACCGACACTGTTTTTTTGTCTCGTTTAAATTGGGGAAAAAAACATTGATATCGTCAATCATACACGTGGCGAGAATATATATACGTTTATAAGAAGCATGTGTCTTCGTTTGAAGAAAAATGTTAGAAAAGGATAGATTGCTCCATGTGATATAAACATATATACATATATACTCTGGCCACGTGTATGACTGACGATACAGAGAGATTCGGAGAGTCGCGCCGCGACTACAGGACTTTATAGCGATCGCGACGCGAGACAGCCAATCAATAGCGATCGCGTCGCGAGTCTTCTAAAATACGTTTCTTGAAAGGATACGACTTTACCGCGATCGCGTGGCGACTTCGCGAATTCACAGCGATCGCTATCGCGACAGAGCGATCGCGCCGCGAGTTAGACGCGAGTGTCGACCTGGGTAAGCCAAGAAGCTGAAAATTTGATAGCTTTCATCTTATCTTCCCAGTATAAGATGTCTATCTAATTGCTTTTTCATACATTTTATAAAAAGGTTTCAAATCACCTTTGTCTGTGTTTGAGTCTCTCTTCTTCGCATTAGCTGCAAAACAAAGACTAATCACAAAATGAGACTTAGAGAGTGCGCGAGTCGCCTTTCAAACGTAGTCAACTTATGTTTTCGATATATTTTCTTAATTTCTGGCCTATAGCATAGCATTCTCAAAGAATTTTCGAGAAAAAGATTTGAATTCTTTATAGTCGCAGTATTAGTGATTTTGGAGTATGGAAAATACAGACATGCTTAGCCGATCTATTTTAGTTTAACCTGGCAACAGTTCTGACATGAATCCTGCAGAAAACATTGATGCAATTATCAAAGATAAAGTTGAAGAACTGATGACAAGCGAAGATCATCGGGATAGATACAATTATGATATTCTCAAAACTAACCTCGAGAATACACTCAAGGATCTTGAAGATGACACAGATCTTTTTATTGATTTGCTGTGTTCCATGAGGAAAAGATTTAATGCTCTCGAAGCTGCCAGAGGAGGTCATACCAGAGCAACAGAATTGCCATCTAGAAAGGACTGAGAAGCAGAAAAAACTTTTTACATGTTATTTTTGAGTTTGTGTTCTAGTAGATTAAAAAGACTCAAAAATCGTGGAAGACCCAAAAAGTGGAAAACTTATTCCTAAATTTAGTAGAAAAACAGAGTGAGAAACACTTTAAAAGATTCTTTCAAACACGAAATTATCTAGTGATGTTGCTACACGATAAATACGTTACACGAATAACTTAGTTTCATATGAGGAAAAAAATAATCTCTGATAAAAATGTCCAAGGGAACATTCTCCCCTCTTTCTTTCCTATTAAAAATTATGTATGCATGAA
This sequence comes from Didymodactylos carnosus, assembly GCA_905250885.1. Classification (NCBI taxonomy): domain Eukaryota; kingdom Metazoa; phylum Rotifera; class Eurotatoria; order Philodinida; family Philodinidae; genus Didymodactylos; species Didymodactylos carnosus. The sequence continues at coordinate 5,661 of CAJNOQ010003701.1, forward strand.
CATGCTTTCTCTCAACTTTCTTTAATTCAAGATTTTTTATGACTGTAGCAAATGCTATCCTTCATAAAATAGTTGAAAAGAAATAAAAAGGCTTGATATAAAGCAGCTTTACCGACATCGTTGCTAGTGACAGCTACTGTTTTTGTTGATGGGAGCCCTTACCAGATGAATATGACGATGGCTGCGAGTTTGCTGATTAGTTTAAATCAGCTATTGAGATCTAAAGTTTACTACGTTCATTTATTTATTCAAATTTGTTGTTTCGTTTTTTTATTTTTCAATTTATGTTATTTATATTTGCTGACATACTTTTGTTTTGGGCAAAGCATAAGCCAAGACCTTTTTTCTTGAATATAACTATCATAAAGATCACAAAATTCTACCTTAGACATTTTTGCAATATTTAACACCAGTACAGACTTAATATCTGTTTTTTTAAAGGTAGATGTTCTGGACTAAAATTCAGACCACCGTATCTTTTAGCTAATATCAATCAATGCATTCTACTATTAATTTTAGTATGTTCTTTCTGACTTATAAAAATCTTCGTTTTTCTATTATATTACAAAAGTGAACGTGTTCTTGTGATTAGTAAAACATCATCATTAATGAACCGTTGCAAGGGCAATACCACAAATGATTTTGCGTGAATTTATCATAAAAAAGTCAAAATGGCTATGGTAAATGGTATAAACACTAATAGCGATGGAATGACAAGTGCAAGTTATATGGATAGTGTTGAATTACGTTTAAATGAATTAGAAAGATTGTTGTTTAATTCATCGATTAAAGATCAATCTATAAGTGTTGAAGCATTATTAGATGCTTTTATTGTATTATACGATGAATGTTGCAATTCAACGTTGAGAAGAGAAAAAACAATCGCAGAATTTATTGATCATGGTAAGAAACATGGTTCTGATGAAAGAAATACGATATACATAATTTTTTTCTTCAAGCAAAATCATTTGTTACACGAGTAAAAAAATGTCGCTTAAATCGTGATGATTTTGAAACAATCAAAATTATTGGACGTGGAGCATTCGGAGAAGTAAATAGATTGTCTAGTTCGTTTTATTGTCTTGTCATAGATATTTTTTCTTTTTAAGGTTGCTGTTGTACGCACGAAAAAAACTGATCGTGTTTATGCAATGAAAACGCTGAATAAATGGGAAATGTTAAAACGAGCTGATACAGCTTGCTTCAAAGAAGAACGTGATGTACTCGTATTTGGTGATCCACACTGGTTAACAAAACTTTATTATGCATTTCAAGATAGTGAAAATCTGGTAAGAGACATGCTTATATCTGCTGTTATCTTGTAGAAAAAAGAGAGTTTGATCTATTTTTGGAAAAACTTCAATCAACTTTTTATTTTAGTATTTCATTATGGACTATTATTTTGGTGGTGATCTGTTAACGTTACTTTCAAAGTTTAACGATCATTTTTCCGAGGAGATGACACATTTCTATGTGGCTGAAATGGTTTTAGCTATTGATTCATTACATAAACTGGGCTATGTACATAGGTATCGTACCGTAGAAGAATATCTTACTTTGAGAAAAACTGTTAGTGATAGTGCGTTTGACTTTTTTTTTCAGGGACATTAAACCAGATAATATTCTTCTCGATGGCCAGGGGCATATTCGTTTAGCAGATTTTGGTTAGTAAGAATTATCTGTTTGTTAATGTGTGTGGTTCATGGACAAATTTCTTTTGTAGGATCATGTTTAAGAATGAGAGCCGATGGAACAGTAAGACAACAGAAAAACGCGATGAACAATTTGACTTTTTATTCCTTTCATTTCAGGTTCAATCTAATGTGGCTGTTGGAACACCAGACTATATTAGTCCGGAAATTCTACGAGCCATGGAACAGGGGCAAGGTCGTTATGGATCGGAGTGTGATTGGTGGAGTTTAGGATGTGCAATGTGGGAAATGCTTTTTGGTTTACCACCATTTTATGCTGAAAGTTTATTAGAAACTTACGGAAAAATTATGATGCATGTTCAGAAAGAAGTAAGTGCATGATCTTTTCTAGCAGTATTAGAAGATTTTTAACAAACTGGAAGTTGAATACCCTTATAGAGGTAATCTAACTAGCAAAAGCATTTTTATCATTTATTTTATTTTAGTTACCATTGCCATTTCCAAGCGATATCGACGTATCAGATAGTGCAAAAGATTTACTTAAACATTTATTATGTACATCGGAACAACGTTTAGGAAAAAATGGTTTAGAAGATTTTAAAAATCATTTGTTTTTTCAATCAATTGTATGGTCTAATATACGCCAGTGTAAGTTTATCTTTGAATCTTTATCTAAATATAATATACTGATGATGTTTTTGTTTATGTTTTCTAGCAACCGCTCCTTATATTCCTGTTGTTAGCAGTCCAATAGATACATCTAACTTCGATGTTGATGATATTGAACCATCATCAAAAGTATGTTTAACTTTTATTATATCTAGCTTTCTAAGATTTGTTCTCTCGTCTTCATGAAATCTCGAACGAATACATATATCTCTATTGTATATTTGTTGTTTGCGTTTAGAATTATAAAAAGGTACTGTTCTCGATACATTTATTATCGCTTGATATAATTCTTTGTCTACGCACTTACACAGATATTTTCTTTTTATGTCGATCACGCTTTTGAGAATTATTATTTGTTTTATTTGATTTATTGTTTTTATTTTTGTTGTTGTTGCTCGTATTTTCTTCGTAGTTATTAAACAACTAAACATGTATTTTAGATACAAACAGTGTTTCCGATCAAGATAGTAATTCTACATCCAAATTTTGTGTTTCTGACAAAATTTGTTGAACTTTTTCACTTTAAGTAACAAATGAAGTTTACTAGTAGTTGAAACAGAATAATATCTTTAATCAACTTCTTGTGAACCTCTGTTTACTAGCAAAAACGGCAGACAATGAAAACTAACAGGTGTATTAAGAAGGATGTAGCATGTCTGCATATGATCTGGCACACGCTTTTTATCGTACAGCAAAACAATGCACCAGACGTTTCTTTTTGTATTCATAACATTATTGGTTACAGATTAAAGCAATAGATATCCATCAGAATTTCTTTGAGTGAATTTTGATAGGATCTAAGCCCAAAAAAGCTTCCCTAATGACGTAGAAAGTGTTTTGTCCGAGATGTTAGACAGATGTATTATTAAATAATTCCATAGTTCATTATAAATCGCCGCACACAATGATCTCGAGTGAAAATATCGAACAAATGTATTTTGAGCTGAAACAACGAGAAATCGGTGATGTGCCACGTCCTTTAACAAGGAGTTTATTTTCGCGCAATTTCTTATATGAAAAGAAATATTCGTCGAAAACATTTTCCTTTCCGTGCCAAAAACAATCGGAAACACTGGATGTAGTTATCTTTTGTTTTCTGAAGAAAAGTGCAGTGTGATCGAAGCTTGAAAGATTCTAACAACTGATGATGTAATTAAAGTGATTTATAGAAGGTTTATTGAACTTTCTGTATTATGAATGCTGTTTTATATTAGTGAACGTGATTGATTAGCTTAAAACATCATGTTTCCTTCTTCCAGTTTTGAAAATGTTGATCGCTTTAGTTTATTCTGTGATCAAGCCCACATATCGAACTTAGACGCTGACAATGACAAACTGTCTTCTTTTATAATAAATTTCTAGCAGATAGGAAAATAACCACAAACTTTTTCCTCCTTTACTCATCTAACTTAATACCACTCGATTTAAAAGGTTTTGTTTGTATAGCTTTTTTTGACGGTATTCATATAGTTTACTTGTATTTGTTGAAGCGTGCTGATTAGAACGATGTGTTTGATTTTAAATTGACTACGTTTGTGTTTGTGCTTTATTTGATTACTGTTGCTTTTCATCGTCTTTACTGTCCAGTTATTATTTTTTTACACCATGCCATATTATCTTTCATTTAGGATACCGTAGCTCCTGTGTCACACGCAGCATTTACAGGTCATCATTTACCTTTCATTGGTTTTACCTTTTCATCAAATAAGTAGGAAGAATTTTCTTTGTTTTATCCTGATAAATATTTACGTATTTTTGTTTCTTACAGTCGTTTTTCCGATGCTCCCCATAAATTATCACCATCCTCAAATAGTACTCAAGTCCTCCCACCACCTGTACCAGTTGTCGCTAAAGGTTTGTACAATCAACACTTACTTTGATTTCAACTTTCTATTAAATATTTTTCTCTTCAGATGTATGTGATTCTTTTTCTTCGGATAATTCAACGTCAAAAATTCAATCATATGAAGAAACAATTGTATCGTTACAATGTCAACAAACAAGTTTATTAGATGAATTAAAACGTTTACGTGAAGTATATGAACAGACAAAATCTGATACAATTGAACAATCTCGACAGGTAAAACTATTAAAAGAGTATTATACGAATGAATTTGATTCTCTAACAAATCAACAATATGATTATTATTCAAAAATATTAAATATATTCAATCATCTTCGACAAACATCTCCATCATCATCATCATCGACACCACAAAACCTAACCGAACTACAAATGAAAATACGTGAACATCTCGTGTATTTTGATGAGAATCATAATCTGGAATTGAGTATTAATCAGCAATCGAATAATTTTGTGAACAACGATACATCAAAACGAAAATTATCGAATAATGATAAATTATTACTTGATAATTTAATGAAATTTGAACAAAAATTTGAACGATTATTTCAAAATATGAATAAAACTAGAAATGGTATAGATGATGATCCAACAATCGAAGATGAAAGTGAAGATGATTTAGAGGAGGGTGATGGTGGTGAAAGTGATGAAGAATCAGTAGTAATCACAAATGAACAACAAATTGTCGATGGAACAGATTTAACAGTGAAAAAATTTAATAAAATGATGAAATATGTCTACACAAAATTGAAACTAGTATTACGCGATAAATATGATGTTGAAGAAAAATTAAATATATTTGAAGAAAAACATTTGTCCTACAGAAAATGGGAAACACAAGTTTACGATATATTAAAATGGATAAGTGAAGAGAAAACAGCAAGAACACATTTGAAGGTTAGACACACGGCGTATCATTGTCCATTTGAATGTCTTGTTGAGGAAGAAATTTTCAATACTTTGTTTGAAAGGGAGCTGACGGCTTGACCAGACTAATTCTGCTACCGGAATGGAATTCCGTTACAGTTTTTTTGCATTTTGTTGCTCTAATAATTATCAAACGGCGAGATACCTAGAGCTCTAGGATCTCAAATGAAAGAGGAAAGTGTGCTGAAGATTTTGAGATATCGGAAAATATGATAAAAATACAAAAAAGATCTAGGCATATTTTTCGAATGAAAGATCGATCATATGGAATAAGAATATATCGTAAGTCTTCAGTACACTTTCCTCTTTTATTTGACAGGTCCTAGAGCTTTGAGTATCTCGCCGTTTGATAATTATTAGAGGAACAAAATGCATAAAAAAACGTAATAAAAAATTTCATTCCAGTAGCAGAGTTAGCTAGTCAAATCGAGGAATTTTAATTATGTAGATTCTTTCTCCTACTCTCATTCTCGAATATATTTGAAATATTCAAAACTGTTTATATATCTTTCAAAGGGTCTTGCATTGAAAATGGCAGAAGAGTTAGATACAATTAGAGAAACAGGATGTCTAGCATCACCATTAACATCCTCATCATCGACTGGGCACAATACGGTGAGAGATGAAAATGATATTTTTGTCTTTGGTATTATTTCATTTTTTTTTTGTTGATAGTCATGGAAACATGGCCGATCTGTAAAATTAAAACATATGGAAATTCAACAATTACAAACATCTATACAAAAAGAAATTGAAGCAAAACAAAAAATTCATGAAGAATTAAAAGATTGTCAAGCAGAAAATATTTTAAAAGTCGAGTATGTACATTTTAATCTGAGATCAACTATTAATTTCACTATTGTTTGATTTTTTTTTATTTTTAGAGAAAATCAACAATTACGTGAAGAAATAGAAAAACTTCAACGTGAAATGAATCATTTCAAACATTTGTATGAAAATTCGCTAGATCATCATACTCCAAATAATAGTGTAACACGATCGGGTATACTTCGATCACCGGGAGGTATTGTAACAACAAATAATTTTTCTCCAGGTATATTGAACAATGAGAGAATAAAAGAAAACAGAAAATAAAGTTTTATTTTCTTGTAGATAATTTCATGGATGATCAATCATTTAACGTCAACAATACATCATTTGATCGATTTTTACGTAGTGCTACAGCTGGATTATCAGAGACACGTGTATGATTTACTTTTTCTCATCTGAATATATGAACTATTCATTTTATTTATGTTATATTTTAAGAATGATGAACTTTCAACGACATTCGATAGTGATCGTGGAGATAATATCGATGATGTTTTACAATCAAACATACTAGTACCACCAACATCGTCAATTCTGAAACCGCTTTTACCATTAAAAGTAACGGACTATTTCATGTTTCAAATATAAACTAACATCTTTTTTTTCATCTTTAGAATGAATATCATGATTTTCTCATTGCAAATTTTCACGTAACTGCAACGTGTGATGAATGTCAAAATGCTTTGATTGGATTAATTCGGCAAGGTTTTGTCTGTCAACGTATGTATATCTCATATCATTGAAATTATTTCATTTTGACATTGTTTCACTTTAAAAGGATGTAAAGTGATCTGTCATCCAGACTGTATGGAAAAAATAACGATGCCATGTCAGTTAACTACAAAAGAGCGAAGTAAATTTTGAAAAATTATTTTTATTTTTTAAGCAGTAGATAGTAGATATTTTTGTTGTTATTTAGATCGATCACCACTGACAGATCAGCATATTGTTCGAGTTCGTATTTCTTTACATATTTACTTGTTATATTGTAGAATTATAAATATGAATAAATGTTACTCTTTTTATTTAGGTACCAAAAGCTGGTGGAATAAAAAAAGGTATATAATCATGTAAAAAAATATAATCATTTTTCTACCTATGAAGTTATTTGATTTTAGGTTGGATGAAACATCAATTGCTGAATTTACAAACAAAACTCTTATTCTATGAACTATCACCAGAAAAAGATAATAAAATAACATGGGCGCAACCGTCATTTATTCTTGATTTAACGTTCGTATTTGTTCTTCTGTTTCTCTAAAAGTGATTATATAATAAATTTTATTTTTCATAGAGATGAAGAATTCAATGTTTCAACAGTATCATCATCGGATGCTTATCATGCAAATAAAAAAGATATAGCCAGTATTTTCAAAGTATGATTTTATTTTATTAGTTCAACACATAAGATTGATTTTTGTCTTTCTCTCTCTCTCTCTCTTTCTCTAGATCAGTGTATTGAAATTAGCTTCACCAAAACATCTTTATCATACATTGATATTAACAAATAATGAAGCTGAGAAAACACAATATATCAATATGCTCTCAGATTTATCTGTTAAAGTCAAAACTATGAAACAAAATGCTGTAAGTTTATTATGATTATTATGGGCAAGTTTATTACATATTACATCTGTCATTTCTTAGGGCTTTATTGCCAAGGAATTATTTGATACATCACGTTGTTCCGCATTAAAAGAATCACCAGCAGCAGCCATTCTAGGTAAATATTTCCCTATATCGTTCGAATATTAACTTATTATTTTTAGCTTGATCAGAGAAAAAAATCAATCTATTTCGTTTCTTTTAAAGATTCTGATCATATTTTTGTTTGTGGTGAAGATGGTTTATACTTAGTCAATGTAACAAAAGATTGTAAGTAATTTTTCTGACATAAATATTACTATAAAAAGTAAATATTTGTTTAGCTTCTATCAAATTAAGTGATAAAAAAGTCTATCAAATATCTATCGTAAATGAACTAAATTTATTATTAACATTATCTGGAAAACAGCGTACAATACGTTGTCAACCATTGAAACAACTTATTGAACCATTTCTTCATTCTCATCATCATCATAACGTTCATCATCATGCAATATCGTCATTATCAACAACAGAAGGCTGTAAAATTCCAGAAACAAAAAATTGTACAACATTTGCCGTCAGTAAACCGATAACAAATAATGGTCAAGCAATATTGTGTGTATCAATTAAAAATCGTATATTGATATATCAAATATTTCAACAACGTCCATTTCACAGTCTTCTAAAAGAGTTTAACATAGTACATCCAGTACAATATTTAGAAATTAATCAGGATAAATTGTATTATGGTAAGTTGTCTTACAATTAGACATTTTGTTTACTATCATAGAATACTATCTTCTTTGTTGTTTTATTTAGGTTATCCATCTACATTTGTTATGCAAAAAATTAATACAACAATTGATGGTGCAAATATTTGTAAGTAATGTTTGATAGAATAACTAACTATTCACTATTATAAATATTAAATTGTTATAAAAGTGTGATATTATTGATAGAGTATGTCTACTTCTTCTAGCACTTCTCCGCGACGAAGATCCGACGTTACAATTTTTTCGTGAACGTCCAATTGAAACATTACGTGTAATACCTGTTAGTAACAGTACATCAACAGCAACTGCCAATAACAACATAGAACTTTTACTAGTATTTCGTGAATTAGGAATTTATGTAAATCAAATGGGTATTCGTACTCGTCATCGAGAATTAATGTGGTCAACAGCTCCTATTAGTACAGCATATCAAGAACCATTTCTCATGATATTTACCGATCGTTCGATTGATGTCTACGATGTTCCATCAGCTACTTGGGTACAATCAATTCCTTTACAACGAACAAAACCATTAACAAATGATGGCTCTGTACTTATTACCAATGATCCGGATATAAAAAATGATGCAGCTAAATTACTCTATTTTGTTCAACGTTCACATCTTCGTTCACCTCCATCATCAAATAGTTCTGCTGCGATCATTCTAAATGTTCCAGATAAATCAAAAAGCATTGGTAATTCAACAAAACGTTTTCGTGTACCGTCGAAATTGTTAAGTGATCAATCATCAAATGTTCAACAACGATTAACCACACCACAAATATCACAAATAACAACGTCAACAATCACAAGTGGAAACGGTGGTGAAAGTCAAGAAAATGTAAAATCACTCATTTCTGGTCCAAAAGATTTTACGCATATATCTCATTTGGGAAAAGGTGAAGGTTTACAAATAATATCAGGCCTCAAACAAATTTCACCATCCAATACGTTAATGAGCAATCATAGTCAATCTAATTCATTAAATTCGTCTAGTTATGGCGGAAGTGGTAGTACATTGAATACACAACAACAACAACAACAACAACAACAAAATATGTTTGCATCAAATGGATCGGCATCATCAGCTCATCGTCGATCAATTATTTCGGGACCTCTTAATTTTGTACATTTAACACACATAGGTTGGTAGTATTATTCACTAAATATTCATAAATTGATTTTTTCTTTTTCTTATCTTAGGACCAAGTGATATTACCACATTTTCTTCAGATTTATCAACATCAAATACGTCGACAAATAAAGCAATTATATCTGCTCCAATGAATTTTCGACATCAAGTACACATTGGACCATCAACATCAACTGATGAACCGAAAAAGGAACAACAAACAAATAGTCATGTAATAAAACAACAGACAATTGGTAGTGGAGAAAATACTTCAACAGTATCATCTCGATCGATGTCACTAAAAGACGACGATGAAGAAGATGAAGAGGAAGATGATGATGAAAACAACGAGAACAGTAGTAGCAAAGAACATCGATTAATATTGAACATGAACGATGAGAATGATGGAAATAGAAAGAAACAAAGTTATTCATAATCTCCAAATAAAAATAAAAAGAATATCACATTTCAGGAACAAAAATAATCTCTTATTATGATTGAGAATGAAATTCACTTTTGTTTTTTGTAGAAACAAGCTTCAAACTATATTTTACGTTTTTTTTTCTTTTTACGATGAATGAAGGCAATATTTTTCTATTTGCAGCGGCATATATACGCTAGAATCAGATCGAGGTCAAAATGAATTTGTCAGGTTATCTCGTTAAAAAATACTCTCATAGAATAAAACACGTCGGATAAAATTTATCTTTATAATCAATCTCAGAGCAACAAGTCAGTCACTTCATTGTGCTTTTTGTGCTTAATGGGTGAGAAGCCGTCAGTCTTTCCTTTGAATACTATTCTTGTTGGTGCTCATCAATGTTGTCTCTTTCGTTTTTTTCAATAGTTCCATTCCCCTTTCTCTCATTTACAGAATGCAAGTAAATTTCTATTTCGTGTAACTAGATAAAATACTAGTGTTTAAACAATTACAAATGTTTTCTTTTTGTATGCTTTTTTTATCTATGCAAGTTCTGTCTTTTGTTTGTTTGTTTGTTTGTATGCTATTTTCAACTAAAGTGCAATTTTTTTTTCTTCTATCTCATTCTCCCTTGTTTAAGTCATACTATATCGATCGAACTATCGTCTATATGTACAGATAACTATAGACGATATAAAATAATATTTTTTATTAATTATTAAAAAGTTTTTTTTTCTTTTGTCTTGTTAGTGCTACGTAGTTCATCTTTATTCTGCTTTCTTCTTTCAATTCATGTAATTTTTCTGTTTTCATTTGCATGCCAAAAGTGTGTGTGCGTGCGTGTGTAGAAATAGGTCATTGTTTGGTGCCTTTTCTCTATTTGTCGATTTTTGTTTATTTGTTTTTTCTGCTATATATCTATTATAAGTGCGTTGTTCTTTTTGTCTATCTTTTTTTCTTTTTTCTTTTTTCTATGAATTTATTTAGTTGTATACATAATATCTATTTCGATTTTCTCTTATGATTAATATTATTACCTAATTCACTGACGCAAAATGTATAAATAATAAAAACAAAGCAAGTATGTGTCGAAATGAATATAGTACCTATTAATCAGAAATTTAAAAAATAAAAGCAAAAATTTCATCTGACAGTTTAGTAGTGGTTAGTCTGCAATCACAGTTATTTTAATGAGTTATATGCAAAAACTAGAAGTTTGTCACCCTTGTTTGCCTTAGTTAGTATGAGGTGCTATTTTCAGATCTTCCTTGCGAATATTAGCACAAAGTTATTCTAGCAGAAGACATATTGGCGATAAAGAAAACAAACTACAAATAATTTCTATTTGAATAATTCTACACTGAGAAACATTTCAAAAGGAACTCTAGCTACAAAATGAGACGTTTCGCAACTCTGTACATTGCTCGGCTGAAGAGCTATGACTTTCATAAAACGTTACGGACTTACGTTTTTTCGATGGTACGTTTGGATAGGCCATGTACCGTTCGTATAGAAAAATACCTCAAACAAACTTTGTCTGAATCTATTTTTGATGATCTGATCGATTTGTGGTAGTCCTAACAATGACAAAAAAATAGTTTTCCCAACTGTCACGTTCATTTTTTGCAGAACGCTTGATTCTGTCGAAAAAAGCAGTGAAATCCTCGAGGTGTTTTTAAATGAAGTGAATAGAAGGCGTACGAAACAATGCTTTATGTACATAGCCTGGTAGATCTAGATGTCGGCAATCCGTTTAGACTTATCTGAGTTCGTTAGAGCATTCATTTCAACATCACTGGAACAGAAACAGTACTTTTTCAGGATCTAGCTGAACCTCAGTTAAACATGAATGCAAAGCGTGTTGTGAAGCCTTATACTGTTTATCATCAGGCAGCCCTTATGAAGACGAATCGAACGGTATGTAATAAGTTGAGTTTTGATCATATTTTCACCAAAATATCGTAGCGTAATACTCTCGGACATTTTAGAGCAAAAAACTTGCGGGACATTTTTGCAGTAAAATTCAATTTTCTCAAGAACTATAGAATATTTTGAGGCAAAAATCGCAGGATATGTGAAGAATTACAAGTGAAACAATGGTAAAAAAATGAGCATTGAAGCTCAAGTGTTTACGGCGATGCGAGCGAAGTACAATCGAAAAACTTTCGGGACAAAGTGTATGTAAAACGGCCGGAAACTGTTCATCGATTTGTTAAACGAAATTTAATCTTTTATTTATTTTTTGCCAGACTAACCGGTAAGAGCAGGACTATCTTTTGACTATTTTTGATAGGAATTTTGTTTAGGTTTTGCTGAGCTGCATCGCTTTTTTACTCGCAGGACACAAAATGGTCAAAGCGTATGTAATGGGTAAAGAATTACACTACCTTGTTTTCGCTATAAGTCAGTCAATCTGACGCTATCGACCAAACTTTTTTTTAAAAAGATTTGTCATATCTACAAAATCATATCTAAACTATAATTTCAGAACTTCAATCAAGAAAACTAAGCCAATTAGATGAAAGTCGAAAAAAATGTAAACTTTCTAAACTCAAAAATTATTTCTTGTGTTAACGTTTTGAAAGTAAGAAAAACTGATTAGCCATTTTGTAGCCCTGACTTCGCTCTATCTTTTAGCTACGCTTCAGATTTTTTCACATCAAAAGCCACAGCGAAATAATAGTTTTTCTATCGCTTGTTATGCTTTTTTTCATTAATTTTTTAAATTTCGAGTATAGTAGTGCTTTCAGTAAAAGCCCTATAATTTCATCAAAATAAAAGCTTTTTTGGTCGGGTTTGCTTGTTTTGATCAGAAATAATTGCTCTTCTCTATCTAACTGCGAAATCAAACTTCAATCGTCTTTTCCGTGGAACTTCGCTCTCGAGCACACCATCTGCTCTAAAAAAGCTTTTTTACAGACCACGAGAATGAGCACATTTGAAAGTACCAAACATAAACTGAGTTCTCCCTTTTGCTACACTTTTTAGGGAACATAGTAGCAGAAGAAAAAGTTCAAGTCGAAAAAAATTTTGAGTTTAGAAAGTTCACAATGTTTTCGACTTTCATCTAATTGGCTTAGTTTTCTTGATTGAAGTTTTGAAATTATTGAGATACCCATGCAGTGATGCTTGAATTACATTAGGACAGTTGAATAATAGTTCCCATTCATGTTTTGCAATCTTCCTGCAGATAAAAATTAAATAATACGTTAAGATTGGAAGAAATCTCGAGTCGAGGCACAATGGATTTTGTCTATCACGACTTTTGCGAAAACAGCAAAGAAATTCTTTGATTTTGACAAAAATAACCCACGTCACATTATATCTTTACATTATGTATAATTTTCATCCAGAATCCATTGTATTGAATAAATCTGAACCTATTGTGAAAACAATACTAACCTTCAATAACCAAATTTTTGTTCTGTTCTTTTCTATGTTATGTAACTTTTTCTCTTACCTCTTCTCTTCCTTTCTAGTCTTTATTACTCATTTATGATTAATATTCACCATATCTGGGCATTACAGAAAATACTATATATACCCCCATTCACAGTGAAAATTTTATTTTTCTCAATCGAAACAAAGCATAAACACTAAACAAACTTGTACAAGCATCAAAATGACTCAAACATTGATTGTAAAAGCCTATTATGATGATTTAAATCAAACTCAGTCAGAAATTCGACGCTTTGAGGTAGGTTGACGTGAGCATCTCTGCTCTCTTCTTCGCTCACACTACATGTTCGATTTTGCTTATGTTTTAGGTGAACATTGCATCGGAAAATGATGTTTATCATGAATTAGAAGCTAAAATTGCTCAACTGAATCCCGAGTATGTTATTGGTCAGTTTTCGTTGCAATATGTCGACGAAGATAAGGA